>WEIV01009756.1:612314-646691 GCA_013390005.1 Calyptomena viridis
CTGTATACAGCCAAGTTTACTTTTTACGAATTAAAATGTTAAGATAAGGGTTACCACTAAATTTGTACCAGAATCTTTACTCTTCAGGTTTATATATTGCTCCTAACAGTTTCATCCAGAAGATAGATGGCACTTTGCATTCACAAAATACCATGCAAAGCATTAATCATATAATCCTCACTGTGTGCTCTGTAATATATATCAGTAAACGCATTTCACAAAGCAAGAAACTGAGAAGTTAGACAGGTCGACCACAAGCAAAGCTGCCATTTATGTTTAAGTCTTTCTAATTCCACTCTTGACCCAGCTTTATTCACCCTCTGCAGTGCCTGGGCTCTGCACAGCCTTCTCTGGTAACATACCTGCAACTCCTCAACACTTACAGGCTACCTCATTTCCAGGTACTTTTGCTTATTCCAGAGTAAGGAACCAAGGGCTTGAGAACAGAAACTCAGCTTCAGTAGCAAATACTGCCTTAGGACTCAAGGAGTTTAGTCTCAGTGAATGGCAAGCTGGAGGTGGATGAAATAAACATGGCTGCAAATATTGGTCAGCAAATTGTCTGAGACATTCAAAGACATCCTCAGGCATGGGATGTGCATGTCACACAGTGGGTCTGGGCAATCCTTAGAATCGCCTACTTGGTCTTCTGTTGCCTTCATTCTCAAACTCATGTTCTACCCAGAAAGGAAAACTCGAAAACTACACTCAAGTGCAGCACATGCACAACCATGCCAGGCAGTAAAGGAAGCTCTTTCCACTAACTGGCTCAAATGTGAGATGGATTTCAGACACCAGAAAGCAGTAAGAGTCTTAGCAACCCTTCACTGATATGGAAAGCACTGAGCACCCTAAATACCTTCTTTTGCAGCAGAAGGAAGAGTGGAACCTGCTAAATAATGTGCTGCTGCCCCAGTGAAGCTGTCAGTGACTCAATAAGAAACGTTCGATTCAGGGCACTTGTGCAGGTGCACAGAAGAATGAGGTGGATGCTGCCATGAGCAGCCTTGACTTCTGCCCATCATTCAAACCTCAGTGATCAGACTCTAAGTTCCTCATTGCTTCACCACACGTGAATCCAAACCTCCAAGTAGGAACAGCATTCCTCTTTCCCAAGACAGAGGTTCAGAGCTGCCACCTCTCATGTCAACACCCAGCACCATTGCTCATAAGCTACAAGTGTGGTAGAATCTTTAAAATCCAACTCAAAAGGCCACAATCAAAAGTTAAATCTATTACATGGTCTAGGATTTTACAAAGTGAGTTAGGAAAAAAATTACTTAAAAAATCCAAAAGAGCTCAATGTTAGCACGTCTGGAACATTTGTGCTTCAGACATGGTTAGAGTCTGCAATGAGTAGAGCAGACAAATATCCTCCCATAACACACACACTGACAGGCAGGTGTCCTTGAACATGCCTTGTTCCCCATTCCTCTTCAGGCCAGTTAAAAATTGCCTTGGTGACTGAGAAAATATACCCCAGGCTCAATCATCTGTAACTTCATGGAGTGGTGAAGGATGTTTGGCTTCAGGTGTGAGAGCAAAGCAAGTTATTTCAGTAATGGATTTGAGCAGGTTCAAGGAATTTACAAAGAATTCTTCTTGGTAAGACTGGGTACTGTTGGTCTGAAGCATAACATCTAAAATCAATGTGATCTCCATCTCTTCAAATCAAGATGTGATTTAAAATTAAATTTACCTCATTACTATTCTCCTTGGTATAATAGTGATTACTTGTTGTGCCAAGACTCCAGATCCAGTACTAAACAGGATGCTCTTCCAGTCAAGAACATGTGGCACCACATATTCTCTCACACTCAGATGTGGGTTTCTAAAGATGACACACAAATTCTCTAAACATTTTTCTTATTCTCTTTTCAAAAGCCAGTTTGGTGGAAACTAACTGAACCAACAAAATGTAAACTGGTAACACATGACACAGATTTGAATTTAAAGCCTAAGATGATGAGTTTCTAGAACCCACCTCAATGAAATTTAATTTCACTTCATATTTCGGGGCTCTTTCTGCAATAACAATCTATAGCTCACTGTACTCCCCTGGTAGGAGTATTGGGTCTCAAAATTGGCTTCAAAGATCTAGGCAATGACTACAGAAAAATGGGAAGAGAGCCAAAAGCCAATTAATTTTTGTTCTACCATTTCATTATATTTACACATATATGGAAATACACAACCAAATATCATTCCAAGGTTTTCTTTAATCAGGCTAAACAAGCAATGCTCAGCAGATGTCTAGTGGGCAGCAGTCAGGGAAAAGTTATGTCTTGGACTGTGGATTTCCTGACTGCCTCAGATCATATGGTTTCTCCTACCACACTTTTATTCCCAACAGTGGAATCCCTGCACACGTATGTAAGTACAGGCCTTTTAACTACTGCTGGATTCTGACATCCCAGACTGAGCTTTCTAGTTAGTGCTTGACTATGGGTTTGGTTTTGGCTTGTTCAGTGTTTCTTTTAGCAAATTTGGGTATTTTCTACCATGCTTACAATTTACTGAAAGTTCTCCAAATCACTGGAAAGGTTTTCAATGAATTGGCTGAGTCTCAGGTCAGGTCCTAGGGAGCTTTTTTGACTAAAGCATAGCACAGCTCCAAGCAGCAGACAAAGAACAGTGATAGACTCCCTTTAGGGAATTGCACCTACTGATTTGAGGGGCAGGGGAGAGAATATCTTAAATAGTTCCTGTAATCTTGTGACCTTAGATGATCAAGCAGACTATGTGACACAAGATGGGAGTATAAATAATATGCATATAACAAGCAAGAACTGAGCTGTTCATAATATCTCCCTGAAGCAAGACAATCCAATCTGAATAACCAAGTTGTGGATATCATGTAAAATACAAATGAGACAAACTATTTTTAAATAGTTCATTTCACATTTCAAAGGTATATCTAAGTAACCCATTTCCTCCTACGTACCTAACACTTCATTAACTGCAATAGCAGCAATATAAACCAGACTGATTACATTTATAGGATATATGCTCCCAAGAAAAATTCCAGCCATTTAGAGTGCTGGTAGCTGCCCATTTCAATTGACTAAATAAGCAAAATCAAACTTTTCTCTAAATATTACAGAGGCCAAATTTTAAATAACTTCAAATTGGTACATCTCTGGAAGTAGGAACTTTGTGTCCCTTTACCAGGCAATTCATCTTGAGGTGCTGCTCAATATCCCCATTACAGACCCTGCTCCCAAAGAAGTCTGGTGATTTTAAACATGCACACACAAAAATCCCTATGTACTTTTATTAAAAGTCACTCAAATGGTGAGACAAACAATATTCACTTGATGCCAGTGCTGGATGAGAATGAACTGGCACCTCCAGCCTCACTCTTACACCTTAACTATGTTTGCAGGGATTCATGTTCCAACACTGCAATCAAGTGTATCCTTACAGATAATAAGGATGAAGAAATGAGCCTTATCTGTTCCATAAGGTACCTACTAACTTACAAACTAATGAAATCCAGCTATATATTTTTTTATATATATTTCTGATTGCCTCTTCTGAGGACCTAAAGAGAGCAGGTAATTCATTCAACTGTACTCACCAATAACTTATGGTATCTGGTAACTCACTGTTAGGAATTAGAACTATTGACTATAGCAGCATTGTGTGTCAAAATTATACCAGGAAAGCTTTTTTGAGAAACACTTGTACGACTTATAGAGCTCACTTCAAGACATGTCAGATGCCTACATTTTGTAAAGTGCTGTGCCCAAGTTTCCTAGAAGTCAGCATCCCACCTTTCTTCTTTCAGGTTCTTAAAATTTGAACAGTTTTGGTTTAATCTGAGACAGTATTTTTCCCATTATAAAAAACAGTTTGATTGTTCCATCTTTTGGGATCCTATACTTTGGTATTTTTAAACTGTTTTATTCTTATTTAATCGCTTTCAGCCAGACTCTAGAAATAACTCAGGATCTAACAAGATGTCACAGATGGCAAATCTTTGCTCTGCTAAAAGGCCACAAAGAAATGCAACCTTTTCATTTTGTACCCAACTGATCAACACACAGAAACTGTATTTAAGAAATTCACATTCTTATGAACATCCTTTTTGAACTTAGCTTCCCACTGGCATCTCCTGAGTGATAATTCATGGCTCAAGATATACTTCACAATACTGTCCTAAATAGTGTTAAATTGGTATTCTCTGCTCCACTGGGCAATTTATCTAGATGTGTAAAGAAAAATCAAGACAGTCACAATTATTTATGGTTGACAGACACTGGCAACAAGAAATTGCAACATAACTCTTGGAAGCTCTATACCTTGTTTGAACAATAAAAAGATGAAGTTTCATAGCAAATTGGTTATTATGATTAGAGGGAAATAATAACGACCCCAAGACAAACAAATACCTCAGAAATCAAATGCCACTTAAATTGCTTGATTCATTTGATGTATCTTTAATGTGGAATATATATTAATCTAAAAAATGAGGAGTACCACCAAGATTTCAGAGGACAGCGCTACAGTACAGTCAGAGAAAAATCAACTTAAAATGAATTTAGATCACAGAATCAATATCTAGGGATTAACTAAGGATCACTGAATCCTTCATTATTGATCCACAAAAATACCATCCTTTTACTGTGCAGCACACAATTACTTGTTATTTTTACAAATTCACACAATAAGAATCAACAAACTGTGTACTGATTAAAATTCAGTGCTGAATATATTACACAAGGAATTAAAGTCATCTCAAAAATGAGAGCATGTTGTTACAAAATTCATAGGCTTCCTGCTCTTAGCTGGAGATATGAAATGCATGCTTGTTTCCTTGTCATCTCAGTCTTTCTGGGGTTTTGATGCTAATTGGTCCTCTACATCTTCTCTTAACATAGAAATAGATTTTAAAATGAAAATTATTAAAGCAACTCTATGAAGAAGTTTTTACTATATATTCCTACTTTATAAAGACAACTGGCTTCTGCTAAACCCCCTGTAAAGAGACTACATTGTACTCGTGTATTCCAATCTCTTAATTTATCAGTGACTAACTGCATTACATACAAAAAACACTGCCACTGAAATCATATTGCTAATAAATTGTACCATGCCAGAATAGGCTTTTTCCTCTCAGTTTTGCACCCTAACCTCAGAAAATTTCAAATGGGGTATGACAGGTAAATAAGACTTTTTTTTTTTCCTGACAATAGCATTAAACAAACTCTGTTCCTCCTCAACAAGCTGCATCTCCAGAGCTTTTCTGTGCCAAAAGAAGTTCTAGTCTTGCATTCAGGTCTCTAAGGCCTTGGCTGAAAAACCCAGGGCACAGTTGAGTTAAACTCACTCAAAAGCTTTCAAATAATGGAGGCTTCATTAATTAGCTACACTTTGAGAAAAACCATAATAACGTATATTAATGTAAAAATCTACCACACATACAGGAACAACAAATGCCTTTTAAAGATATATCCAACTGGTTTTGAACAGGAATCTCTCAAAATGTTTAAACCATTGTTTATCTATGTTATTTTTCCCTGAAATAACAATTATTGCTGTTTTATTTGTATCAGAATCCCACAGGAATTTTGTCAATGAGTGAGCATATTTTAATCTCCCATTTTTGCATCGGTGGGAACAGTGAAAGTCAAGACCAAGCTACAGTTACAATTAACACAATAGACTTAACCAGAAATAGAGAGCACATTTTATGTCTATTTTATATTTGTCTGTTTTCATACACACAAACAGAAGTCTGTTGATATATAAAAAATTTCAGGCACAATCGCATTGAGACCCATCAGCTATGAAGTACAAAAAAAAATATTTGCACCAGAAGAACCTAATAAAAAAACCCCAAACCAATAACATTTGCATCAGAACAACCTAGTGAAAAAAACCCCAAACAAAAACAACACAGGAATGTTTACCTCATAAATATTCTTGGCAAAGTCATACATAGGTTATAGTTTAAAGGTAGATGCAGTCCCAGAGCATGCAGTCACACAACAGAATGTGCCAAAAAAATATGGGAAAAAAGGAAAAAGAAAAAAAAAAGAGAAAACACAAAGTCCAGGAAATCAGAAGAATTTTTGGATAGTAGAATTTTGTAACACATTATTTGTTAAAATAGAAAGAATTAGGAACGTTCCAAGTATGCAAAATAATGTCATCCCACAACATGGAAATCATATAAAATATAAAATGAAAATGCTTTATAGCTAATTATAAAAAATGGTAAATTAAATTAGGCAGTTAGGAGAGGCAAATACTCCCACTATCCTGTTAAATTATCATGCCTTATATCCAGAAATCAGCCTCCAAAGCTTCTCAAATCTCACCTTGTGAGGCACAGTTCCCAAAGGATGCCTATAAATACAGCCCTGCTTGACAAGCTTTCCACTCAAATAAAAAAGCTGTTGCATTGCAAGTAAATTTAATTCCTAAAATTTCATTCCCTAGCAAAATCCCTCTATCTTTTAAACTTCGAAAGTAAGACAAAGAAAAAATAAATCATTTTGTGGAGGCAGTAAAACAATATAGTTTATAATTTTCCTTTTCCTGACCTTTGAATGTGTGCAGTTCTCCCTGAACTTACTCCAGCGAGCTGTGCAGTGGTTGGCATTTTTCAATTTGAAGCAGTAATGAAGGAGTGTAACTATGACTAATGTGCCGTAGTTGCTTTGCTCTATTCTGTCATTTCCTTCCATCCTAAATGGTAAGATCTACCATGCATTTTAAAAGCACACACTGAGGGTTTTCAGCACGCTCTCCATACCACCGTGCCACTGATTTCCACCCTGTTGTAAACAAGCTGCAATGATATTCACCAAGGAAAATGGGTTGCACTGCAGTCTGAGGAAAGCAGCTGCCACTGACAGACACAGACACATCTCAGGGATGGACCACAGAAGATGTTAACTTTACCTATTTTCCTTTTTTATTGCTTTTCCATTTTTTCCATTATGCATCTTTAATGTATCACAAAAGGCATAACATTTTCCAAGTCAGTTTTGGGGGAGGGGAAAGGCTGGATCCTTAGCAGAGAAAATGAAGAAACTTGGAGACCTACATCAGAGTATTCCAACAGAAGGCCCTCTTCAATATCCGAATTATCCCTGTAATCTATATTTCTTTACTACAGAAGGCAAGTGTAGCAAATCACAGCACACAAGTTATTTCTGTTGGGTCCTTCTGGAGGTTTCTCCATATTGGTGAAAGCAGGGTATAGTAGGAAAAAATTATAAATTTAATCATACATTATCATTAAAAATGAGCCCTCTTCATAAAAGGTGGGCTAAAGGAAGTGAAATTATAGCAATATTTGAGTTTCTCTTATCACAGAAAGAAGACCCCCTTAAGTTAAAGCACTTTTTTCCACACAGTTGGAGAGCAATCCCTAACTCAGGATTACTTTGCATGTTAGCTCCATATTTTTACACTGCTCAACTGAGAATGTCTCTTACTAAATAACCATTTCTTAAATTTAAGAGTATTAAATACATGGAGTTTCAAGGCAGATAAAAAGCACTTCAATAATGATCTGGCCACTGAAATGTTTGTTTTCTGAATGCTGACCTTAAACACTGTTAAACTCCAAGATGACAAAATCTAAGACATGTATTATATAATCTGTATGATTGTGTAATCTTTATGATGACAAAGCTGAATTCCCTTTAAATTATTTACAACATAGAGAAATATGATTAAATAGCTAATGCTCTTAACATGCTGCAAATATACTTTAAGGAAGAACTGAATTCCAAAGGAAAAATCCTCACTATCTCCTCCACCTTGGGCAGGGTGACATTTACCACTTCCAACAAAATAAACTGGGAAAACTTTAACAAATGTCTAGAAATCATACACTGCTTACTAAAAACTGAAGCTTTTTTTTCCTGAAAAAGTTCTGTGGAAGAGTTTAACACAGCCTATTAGTATTACAAACCTCCCAAGAGAAACACGAATGAAATCTTGTACCTCATTAGAATTGCATCCTTTTCCCAAAACATTGTGTCCATTTCTTTTGCCTGATAGTAAAGAAAAAGAATAAGGTATTTCCCTCAGACTTCACTTCTTGTCTGGGTTTTTTATGTGTGAGCTCCAGTGACGCGGTCAGGCCGCTGTCGGCTTCTCACCACCCGGCTGCTCCCTGTGACAGCGGTCACCGCTCAGGTGGGGAACTGCCCCGATGCTCAATAGGCAGGACAGCACCTTAGGTCAGACCTAAATCTTTACACACCTGCCCCACGCCGGACTAAGTCCCGATGGATGGAAACGCGTCGTCAATGGGCGAAGGAATCGAGGAGACTTTCCTGGGGTGCCACGGTCCAAGGTTATTCAGGACTCTGGGGACACAAACCCACAGAGCCCCTTCTGTCCGCAGGGGAGACAACCCAGAAAAGGGCCACACGTTACAACGTCTCACCCGGTGACAAGTGAAGGGAGACAAACCCCGAAAGGCCCAGAACAAGGGTGAGCAGCAGTATTTAACAGGGGGAGCAAACAGGGGAGGAGACAGGGACGGACCAATGAACAATGAGGAAAGGAGGGGTCAGGGAATGATTGACATAACAAGGTAACCAATGAAGGCAGGGGGAGGAGCTGGGAAAGTCACGTGAGCCAATGGAACGTCGTAGTTTAGGGGAATTCCCAGGAGGGGTTTAGTGACTGACAGGGAACGTGCCAGAACAAAGGGAGTGGTTTGGAGGATTGACAGGGAAGGGTCTGGAACAAGAGGAGGAGTTGGGGAGGAGTTTGAGGAATTTACATAATAAGGGGTGTATACAGTCAACAGAACAAACCATTACAGAATAGGGGTGGAACAAACCATTAGAAATTTAAAAACACACCACCACATTCCAGAGAAGCCATAGTCTCCTGATTTCCTAAGAGGAAGAAGCCAAGGTAATACACCTGCTCTCTGGCCTTTCCCATCCCCAAATGGGTCTTTTAAGCCTTAGCTAGGAATAGTCTCAACAGAAAAATTCATAGATACTTCATGGAAATTTGCAGGAGGAGAGAAGAGTGCTGGAGATAACATCACACTGGGAGAAAGGTTGGAGACATCCAGCAGCCACAACCTCCAAGAGCTGTTGGGGCCATTTGGCTGCAAGACTTGTGGGGACATTTGGGACATCAGAAGACACATGACAGGATGTCTGCACCATATATTATTCCATTATGATCAGACAACTGCTCTGAGAGTGATGCAATTTAGGGTTCAGACTGCAAACAGGGGTTGAGGGAGGTACAATCAGAGAAGGACCTTTCCAAACTACCCCACTGCATAAGTTCTGGCTATGGGAGAAGCCAAACAAGTGCCTAGAGGGCTGTGACTCTACCTGGAAAGTCTGAAGAGCAACAGAGAAATGCCCAATACCACTGGAGAATGGGAATATTCATAATTTCTGAGAAAACAGGTCTGTGAGTAGGCAAAATATTGTAATACTTCTCTTCTGAGAAAGGGATACATGTTCCTCCAAGCACTAGAAGCCACAGTCGCTCCCTAATTAGGAATGTTAGAAAAGGAACAGACCACTCTCATTTCTTCTATGATTTCCTTTGAAATGGCACATGACAAAGGAACTTCTAAAACTGCAACCATTATCCATATTTGCCAAGGACCTGCAATGTGCAGCAAACTGCTGGATGTTTGCTCACTGATGCTTGTTTTGAAAGTTGCTGTACAAAGGTGCCAATTTTTGCACAGCTCTTGAAACCTTGTTTTATCACTGCAGGATTTCACACAGTACTGCATCTCCTACCTTCCTTCACACTGCCAGAAAAGAGCACCCTGCATTTTGCAGCAATATTGATCAAATATCTCCGAGCAGACCAGACACTCTCTGGCCTACAAGCTGGTGCTGGTCAGAGCAGCTGTCCCAGCCAAGTCAGCTCTTCAACCCACAGCAGCTGAAAACAGGAAAATTGTTTTATTTCAGCAGGGAGGATATTACAGTTTCTACCACTATTACCCAAAAGAGGTTTACTAGTGGGAATCAACATCTTGTATTTGCAGAGGCTTTTCTCATCCCCTATCTCATTTCCCTCTGGGCTCCTATAAAGTTAATATATTAACCCAACATTGTGTCAGTGGTACTGAAAATAACCCACGACTACAACCTATTAATGTCATGGTGCATTGCAGGGAACCTTGCTGAAACTGATGACCAAAACAGCTGCCCTTCATTTGGGAGAATTGTGGGGGATCACTGAACTCACTTATAGACTCAGGAGGAAAAAACATAGCAAGTTCCAGGTTTCAGTTATGCCTTCACACAAATAAAAACTAGTTCTCTGAATATCATTTAAGTTTGTGGTCACACATTTCAAAGAGGTCAGAAACAGATTAAAAGGTAAGCACAAACCCAACCCAGCTTCAGTGATCCTAAGACAAAAATAAAATCTGGGGTCATGGGGGCATGAGCAGCATGCCCTGATTCTTTCAATGCAGGATTGTCTTATTTTTTTTTCTCTGAGCAATCTGTAATGGATTAAATGATCCACTGAATAAAGCACCAGTCCTAACTTCTAAGATAACTCCTGGAGATCCCAAATTTTAATAAATTTCTTGTCTCAAGAGACTACAAAACTGTTTACTTGTACACTCCATTTATAGAGCAACTCCACAGCACAGCATTTATTGGTGTAATTGTCATATTGGCAGAAGTAATTGGCAATAAAATCTTTAAATTTTGCTTTGGATGCTCCAGATTTTGTATTTGGAAGTTCTAGAGTCTCCAATAATATTTTTAATTGCTTTTAATCTATAAAAAGTCCAGATGCTTCTTGTGCTGGTTATTATCTTCTTAATATAAAAAATAACTTGTCAATAAGTAATTATCCAGTCCTAATAATAGAGCAGCTCCTTGATGACAGAGGGAAAAGAGAAGGCATCTTGGCTAAAATGCTGAGCAGAGATACTGGGAGTGAGCACTAGACACCAAATCACACACTCCTTGTCCCACACACAGCCTCCCTGGGCTTCATGAGCAATTTCCAGCTCCACAGAGATGGTGCAATGAGACTTTCAATAACTAGGGAGTGTAGAGATACTACTACTAATTCAGACAACTGGTTTGCTCCCCATTTCATCCAGGATTGCACGTCATCCCTAAGGGTCCACACAACATCTTGCTTGTCCATAATTTTCTGCCTAACAGGCAGAAGAATACAGTTTATCACTCTTTTTGAGCAGCAAACTGCGCTGTCTGTACTCAGGCTGAAATCCTTTCTTAGAATTTTTCCAACATTCTGAATAGTCTGCCAGGAGATATTTAGAAAAATAATAAATCTTATTGGTGCCAGGGATGTGGGAGAAGGGCTCAGGACTAATGCAGAGATCTGTTTTATGAGTATCATCTGTTCATGTTCTGCCAAAGGAAGAATGGCATATTGAAATTACTCTGCTGTAGGGAAAACCAGCAAGGACAGCACATTATCCTCTGTTGGAACCCAAGGGGAGGAAAAAAAAAAAAGAAAGAAAAAAACCCCCACATTGATGCTAGTACTGAGAAATACAGCAGATAATGTGGTGCAATTTAAAATATTAAGTTGCTCAGTTACTGAAGCAGCAAAAATTCCAGGAGTTGCATACTGTAGCCTGCTGTTCCTGGGTTTGCTTTGGTTTTTTTTCTCTTTTGTGGTAGGGAAGATTTTCAGTGTCGTTACAGCAAACAAGTATGACACCCTGTGAGCAGGAGAGTAGAAGACATGCACTAACAAAAGCAAAATGGCTCTCAACTCACATGCCTGCTAATGGAGGCAAAGCAGCCTGGCAGAGCTGAAACAACCAACACATATCAACTATCCACAAAATGATATAATGAGAGCTTGGAAAGATTTTATTGTTGCAAAATTAAGGAGGTCTTGCACATCTTTAATCTCACTTGGCAAAAGAAATCACAATGAGGGCAGCTACTTCTTTCATGGTATATGAAAGAATGTCTAGAACATGCGAGCATTGAAATCTGTAAAGGAAAGGATATAATAAAGTTGAGAATATAGGAATTTTACCTCTGTTTATCAGGTTTTGGTCAGCATGTATAACATCTATATTGATCATGTTCATTTATGATAAGCAGTCACACATCAGTGACCACTGAACTGAAAATTTTTTCTGCTTAAGGATGGTGCTGAAGGCTTCAGACAAAAATCTTAAATTACATCACTGGCAATTGGCTACAGGAACCTAAAGAAGAAAATACATGAACATAACAATCTTGAGATATATATAGATCTTTTGCAAGGAGGAGATGCTGTTCTTGGTGTGTTTGGCCAGAAAACATAATGAACCTAAACTGTAGCACAAAGGGACCACTGGAGAACAGAAAGTCTTTCTGTTGGGGGATACCAAGTAGAGCCTGGGGCAGATGTTTCCAAAGAGACTGTGGGATCTTGCACTGGTTACAAAGACATAGGTGACATGACCTGGGACAGAGAACAGACTAGACCACACCTGAAAGTCTTTCTGAATGTTTTTATGTAATTCTGGCACAAGAACATGTTGCAGTCGTCATGATGGGGAAGCTGTAATATTTGATAAAGCCGTGGTGAATGGTTCCTATACCAAGCTGGGAGGTGCACGAGTTCTAGATAACAGCAGATGTTAAGGAGAAGCAAAATTCAGAGGAAAGATGTTCCAATTTTCACTGAACAGTTATAACAATTTGAAGTAACTAGCTACAAAACAGACACATGTGGCAATGAGGTCCAACTGGTCTCACCATGGGGCACTTCGAGCACACAGAGCTGCCGAGGCAGCCAATACTGTTTTGCCAAGTGCAGAGGGTGAACTACAGACTGGCACTTCTGAGACTTCCCCATGGTTTTATCTAGGATTTCAGTCTTCTATTTTTCCTCCCTCCAGAGACCCAGAAAGGCTTAAAGTAGCAGGCTGTTTTCTTCTGAGTGCAAAATTTAGTACACATATTGACATGTTTTTCAAACTTCAAAAAGGTATAATTTCAGTCTGTAGAACGGAGTTGGCTGGTTCTTAGGGTAACCACATCAAGTGACCCATCAACAGCAGAAACTCATTTTCAAAGACATAGCTTTCAGCATGGCTTTCATCTCCTGAGAAGGAGAAGAAAGAGTTGTCTTTATTTAAAGATCCTAAGCCCAGTGCCAATTACTTATAAGAATCACCCAGAAAGAATATCTTCAAACAGAAGCATGGACACACAACAAGTAACATTTCAAGTGAAAATGTCTCCTGTTTTTCTCAAGAAACCCTGGAAACTGGAGGGCTCCATATGTTAATATATTCCAGGTAGTGAAACCCTCAATATTCACAGGCCTCTTCCTTGCTCCAATGGTCCACATACAGCACCTTTGTGCACCACAGAACCAGCACTGCAAGTGCTCTTCATGCAAGCTCCCAGTCATGGAGCATTGTATTCAGGAGGAAAAAAAAAAGGCCTGAAATATCAAGGTTTATGTGTAACAAAGTAAGAAAAGAAAATAGCAAAGCATAGACAGGTGTCACAAAGTCACACTCTTAAAACAAAAAACCTCTATTTTTTAGCATGACAAGTAAGTGATGCTTTCACAGACCAAAATAGGATCAAATCCTCAGACAATACACTGTAGAAAAGCAGGCACCCTCACTGAACTGTTCTCATTAAAACACCCTCCCTCTGTCAATGCTAACAGGTTTTTTTTTCAAAAGGAAAAAAAAAAACCATCAGCTTTCATTTCCAAGTGACCTTTTTAAAAAATCCTTTCTAAAAAAATATTAAAAGCATTATTGAGTAAAACCACTCCAATTTCTGAGCTGATAAAACCATGGGCTGATTATAAACCTTTGTGTTTCTTCATGTAATCATTGATGACCTGGTATGAAAAGAAGCAAAACAAAACCAAACAAGCATAAACCCACAGCTATCATTATGGCTCACCATGCAGATGCTGGGATATTAGCTCGAATTGTGCAAGTATGAGAGAGGAAGAGACTGTGATAGATGAGGAGATAATATCACACAATGTCACCTAGCAGAGGGTGATCGCTGTGCTTGTAGGCAGCCAAACAGCCACGCTGACATCCAGCAGCAACGTAATTATATTTCAAATTAGTTTTCTGCAATGCAAAAGGGATAGCAAGAAAGATCATCTGATGTGATCAAGATACAGAAAGAGACCTGGGTAATATATGTGGTTTTCTGGTCCATTATTATACAAAGAAAATGAGGCTGTACAATTCCGGTTCATTTCTGAAGGTTCAGGGTCATGTTATTAGTAAACATGTTTACTGTGAACCTGAAGAGCCAGTATTGATTTGAATACAAGTGTTTATGCTTGGTTTTAGGATTTCTCTTTTCCTGTGCTGTCCTAATGAGCCATGAAAAGAACCTCAGCTAAATCACAAATACCTGACAAAGGCCTTCTATCCAAGCTACCCTTTCAACACCAGTAACACGGAAGGAACAAATTTCCAGCTCAGTGGTTCTCAGGAGATACAGGAAACCAGCAAGAGGAACACCAGGACTGATTTGCTGTAGAGAAATGCTTAACAGAGGCATAATCCAGGCCTGCCACCTACATGTAACTACAGGACCAGCCACTTTTTGTGCTTTGTCACACCTTCTGCATTGTCTGAAAAAGTGTAAAAGGTGGCAGCATAGGTGTTGCTGCTGGAGTTTTGGACCAGTTCACAAATGCCTCAAGGAAAAGTGATATAGCTGAGCAATATCTGAACAAATGAAGACTTGTATCCCAAACATCCTGCTAAGACAACAGACAGGCTTCTCAATTACAGAAATAATGTCCAACTAAACAGTGTATCCTCACAATCATTTTGGTTTTGCTGAACTCATTACAACAGCAGAGCCATTTGGAGGATTCTTTCGAAGTAACACACTTTGAAATTATAATTTTCTTTACTCCTTTTTAAGTTAATGGATTTCCTGCTTCTTGTTTGGTGTTTTGATAGAAATAAAATGCCTGTCCTACACAACAAATCCAGGAAATGAGTCAGCAACCCACTACCATAGGTGAGATCTGAAGCAAAGGCATTTAGTAGCTCCATTGCATCTGGACTAAATGTAGGAAGCAGATTAGAAAGAAGAATAACTGAAATAATACCAATTCATCCACTCAAACACAAATCTTGGGGAAAGCTATTTAGGCATCAGCCTATACAGACAGGAATGCTTTGCTAGATATCACTGTCAGGACATGTGTGTATGTAGAAAGCAGAAAGAACAGAAACACCTTAAATCTCTAAAGTGCTAACAAAGAGAAACATCCCAAAAGTAATGCAAAAAGAACAGAACTGGAAAATTTGCCCTGAGAGACTAGAGTCTTCGAGTAAAGCACTAAGCAAGAAAGAGGCTTGGCCTCATAGAAAAAGTCGTCTTGTTATCTGTTGTCTAATGTGTCTGGGGAGATGGGTCACAGGGTGCTTTCTCTGTCAATAAACTTGATGGCTGAAAAGCAATCCCATCTGGATCATCAGCCTCTCTTCCCTGAGGAAACAGTCTGCTAGACTCCAAATCCTGGCTGCCTTCTCAGCAATTGTACTGATTTATGCCTCTAGCTAATTTTAAGCCCAGGCATTGTTTTTAGGTACCTCACTGCATAATGACAACTGCACAAGATAAAGGAGAAAACTATATTTTTACAAGTAATTTCCTTCTGTTTTGGTAGCAAGTACTTATTGATACTAGGAGTGCAAAATATCACCTTTGTGCATAAATGCAAGCCATTTAAAGCACTTTAAAATGTAGGGGTTTTTATCTACCAGGACCAGGCAAGCTCTGGTCCCCCTGAACTCATTGGCAAACGTGCTGCTTCCTGCAGGACCTGGGTCAGACCTGTATTTGTGAATCCCATCACACAAACAAGCTCTGTAAAATAACAACACAAGGCTGGCAGCTCAGGGGCACCATGAGGCTGATAGGAGCAGAAGGCCCTCATTTTATTTTTTAAGACATCCTGTCTCCTTCTTTGTGCTTCCATTCCTTTTCTGTCTGTCTAGAACCTTTCTGTCCATTCATTCTCCTTTTCTCCTTCCTCCATCTATTTCTCTCCTGTCATCTGTCAATATTTTCTTGTCCCAGATCCCCACCCTCTCACTTTGCTGTCTCTTCTTTTAAAGAAGCACTAATTCAAGGGTGAAAAGACAAGAAAGAAAAAAAGAAAAAGACATGGAAAAAAGCTGAAGATTGCTGCTACTGCAGTTTATAATTCATTTCTATGGCTCTCCCTGAATCCTGCAACATTTTCTAGCCACCAAGGAGTCAGAAGAAAATATAACTCCTGATTATGAGGGTGGGAAAAGCAAGTGGCACAGAAAACTTGATAATACTTTTCTAAGGGCTGCAACTATCTGCTGGCAGCAGGACTGCAGTGACAGTCTGTGATTTAGGGTCCTTACCAGAATGTACACTGGTGTTATACCAACTAATAAAGAGTTGCAACAGAGATGTGCTAATTATATTTTTCCACTTCAGTGTGCACTGAACATTGTAAACTATCATTTAGTGTCATTATTTTAATGATATATTATGTTGATAATACAATCTGGGTTAATTCCCAAATGCAAAATCTAGGGAGAAAATGCTACTTTGATATTTTTTTAAATCCGATTTCTCATTAATCCCAAACCAGAAACTACTATAGTCACAGCTCCAGAGAAAGCATTCATTTACCAGCAAAGGTATCAACTATAATTATTATGGAAACAGTTGTCCCAAACCAATTGTAATCTCTGTTATTTTAGTAAGGAAAAAAAAAAACTAAAACCAGCATTTTGCATAGTAAGGCCCATGATCAAGTGCTTTCTTTTAAAGCATCTCTCATCTTTTGCTGAGAGTAAACAGTCAGCAGTATATTCAGCACTGGCAGAGAGAGAGAAAATAGATATACTTTTGTATGCCTGTCTCAAAAGTATGAGGACATCAAAATGTAAAAAAACAAAAGCAAAATACATAATTCTACTGACGTGTTCCCCATCACTTTAAGAAGTACCAGTCACTCCATACTTTGAACAGCATTTTTGCCCCCAGCCTATTAGCCTGCAATCAGCAAGAAATCATTATCTCTGAAATTCCACCTGAATCAAGAGACAGGTATTTTCTTACATATTCAGGCAATGACCCCAACACAACCCTGGATGTAATGGACAGCCCCCACAGGTATTGGCTTCCTACTTTATGCTTCATTGTCAGGTATCTCTGGACAATTGTAGAAGCAAGAAGCCATCTGTGGCCTTGCTGCCCACCAAGTATTGCACAAGGACAAGATGAAGTGCTTATTAGCCTGACTATCAGAATCACATTTTCTTCAGATGGGTAGTTTTACCTACTTTGGTCTTATAGATTTGTGAATAATATAAACTTCTTTTAGAGAGATAGTGGAAAGATTGTACGTAAGATTTAAGCTTTTAACATGATTGGAAGTCACTACAAAATAAAAAAAAAATTGCTAAAAGTCTAGGTGTTTGAATGGTCCTCTAGATATGTGCATCCTGCCAAGAATCTGACTTTTTCTTCCCTAATACTCATGAAATCAGGAGTGACCACCTTGAGCAACAGAGGGGTCTGCTAATATAGGATATGCCAATGGTACAAATTAATGAAGTCTGGAATCTTCAGCATCTTCCTCTGCTTCCTCCAGAGGCAGCTGTGGGAGCACTGATCTGCAGATTGGCAGAATAATCTCTCTGCTGAACCCCACACACCTTTGGTGCCAACTATTTGTTAACAGAGCCCAAATAGATACATTGAGTGTTTATCAAACCATGGAAAAACAATGGTTTTCCCCATAGAAAGGCAGAAGAATTCAAAAGGACTCACAAAGCATTTATATTCACCACTACTGGCTGCAGCTCACAGAGGGGACAGAGAATGAGTCTTTGCTACTGGAGCCACTAATCACTGGGTGCAGGTTCTTGTCCCCAGCCCTGGAGGAAAGGCTGCTCCCAGCAATTACAGGCAGTCAAAACAGTTTGCAAAACAATATATTTTAGATATTCAATACACTGGAGAGTGATTAAGGTGTTTCACCATTGCAAAGGCAGGGTTGATTCTCACTTCCAACTGTCATGAGTTGACCAAAGCAAAAACAGAAGCTTGTCAAGGAGAGAAGCAATGCAAATCCCTTCAATTTATCCTGTGTTGTCCTATTTTTACCCAAAATCAGGCCCAGCACAGGGAAGATGTGAGAACTTAGAGGTTACACAACCCTGCATTTTCACAGTGTTGTTTGGTGCTGTGATGGCTGTAATTGTGATACACTGAGAGCATTTGTAACCTTCTGCAGATCTCACACTCACACTTCTGCCCAACTGGTGTGATGTGCTTGTGTTATAACAGTTCAACGTGTTGTAACCAAAAGCTGTCAAGAATGCTGGCTCAAATTATTTTTCTCCCTACACTGTCCTTTGTTTAGGTCTTTACATCCAGCAGTTAAGAGTAGGGGATGGACACTCAGTTCTATTCACAGCCTTTCCAATTCCTTATTATGACACTGGGAAAGCCATCTAATCTCTGTCTCAGCATCCCAAGCTGTCAGCCTGATATACTTATACCCTGCTCACAAAGCAGAGTGATCATAAGACTTTGGAAACAAATGACCAGGTGGGTGGCACTTCTCTACAGATAAATTGATTATGTAAATCAGGTAGAGGTTTATGACAGATTAAGTATTCCAGGGAACCTGAAGATCTTGGTGATCCTGGCCATACCACAGCAGTCAGCTGTGTTTTTCCATCAACTTACTAACGCCTTGAGGCAAGAATAAGGAGAAAATGTTTGCCAGCAGCTACACTCATATAGAACAGCAGACAATCCTGAATGCAGTGTCCAAACCATGCTGAGGCTGGGAAGGAACTAACAACAAATGAAATCTCCCAAAGTGAGCCATTCCTTTTCCATCTCAGAACACTGCTGACTCGTGTGTGTTGCCTGGGGGATGGAAGCAGGGGGGGTTGTTTGAAGCTCTCTGAGTCGTCTGAATTCTTTTCCCCTGAGACACCTTGACCCCTTGGGAAGCTTCTGCTCTGTCAGGTACATAATCGAGCCCAAGGGGAAGTCGAATGGGCTCGCTTACACTGTCATTAGTGGGCTCTACAAAGCTCAAGGGGCTCATGTTTTCTGAGATTTGTAAAATAAATTGGAAAAGGGTTGTAAAATAAGGGAAATGAAGAGTGGAGAAAAGTTGGAACATGATTGAAAAGGTTTGCTGGAGGCACTCCACTTTTTGCAGCAAACCCAGCAGTCTCTGCTGAGATTTGTTGTAAGACAAGAGCCATCTGATTTGAATCACTAGGCCTTTGCAAAGTTTTTCCAATATGCACCACATGCATCACCTGAATGTTCCAGCTGCAGACAACCCAGGTGTCATTTTCTCAGCAAACAGTTCAGTTGAAAAACATCAGGACAACAGGCATAACCTATTAGGAAGGGCTGCCAATAAATCCTTTATCTTTATTAAGATTCAAATCTTGCTCCACCCCACACTTATCAAATCTATTGATTTCAAAGTAAACAAAACCCTCTGTACAGATTGGCTGTACGTGAATCTTGAGTTTAATCTAAGTGTGCAGGTACCATGATTTAAGCAATAGAAAATTGAACCATCACAACAGGCTAGGAAATTATATTGAAGAATTTACATTCAATCAAAATGTATGCTATCTATGTTATTTGCTATATTGTGTCCTTGTATTATTTCTATAAATTAATTTTAACCCCTCTTGAGTCACACAACTAAACAACTGTGAAGCATTTGTACATAGGAATCTAGGAGAAAAAGACTGATGAGTTGATTTGCAATTTGTTTGGGGAAAAATTGTTATCCACTTCAAATCATCATTGGAGAAATTGCTTTTCAAATCTATTACATCTCAGGCATACTAAGTACACTCTAATGAGTTCAAAAATGTGTAATGACACTGTTAATTCTATGGCTAGCTTGGAATCAAGACTTTTTCTTTTCTTCAAAGGAAAATAGGATTATCAAGTGCACTAGGAGAATTTCCTTAACATGATTGATAGGAAGAAAGAGTAATCACCTTTGAAGTGCCACTACATATAATACCTCTCTAGTGTTCTCTTTCTCCTCCTGACATCCATGAGTAATTGGAAGTAAAGAAGCTGCTTAGTGTGATCAATGAAGCCCAGATGACAGCCCCTGCTACAACACCTACCAGCACTGTCGGGTGACAACAATGTCATCTTTGATACTTTGGGGTTGACACAGGGCAACATTTTTGAAGTGCCAGGCTTGCGTTTGGCAGGAATCACACTGCCAGGAACACTAATGACTTGTGTTAGGTGCTCCTCCATCAGCACAGAGGGCCTCTGGCTTCACAGGAAATAATGCTGGAAGCTGGAAATTTAGCCAGACACTTGCTGGGTTTGGACTCAGCATTTTGGGGTGTGGGTGTATGGCTCCCCTCCTGCCCTGTCTGCAACCCAGGCTGCCAATCATCACCTCCAACACTGCACAGGAGAGCAACAGCTCTGCCTGTACCTTAAGTCAAGGAAGACAAGGAGAGGGTACCACTACATTCCCCAGACTGATAAACAGACCAAGATGCATATATTCTGTTAGTCGCAAATTCTGGTAATTGAAAAATAAAGTAAAATTGCAGGGCCCAAGTAGACTGGAATTGACTCACTGCATGTTTCCAAGAAGAAATTATCTGAAAAAATACCCTTTCGGATTGCTTCACATTTATCCGTGTAACATCCTCTAGCATTGCTTTGGTATTAACAGCTCTGATATTTATAATGAATTAAATTACTGCTATATAAGGAAGTAGCAAAACAGCTGTCTCTGTTGTACTGGATTCTTTGCAAGATGTCAGGCTGGTCTGAGCTGACTTCTCTGAGAATAATTCCTATAAAAGATAAGCTAAAAATTAAGAAAATGTGAACAAATTTGGCTTGTATCCTGAACGCCAGCATAAAAAAAAATCCGCTACGCACAGAGCATCTCGTAAAAAAATAAATTTAAATGCAATTTTATTGAAGTTTCAACAGCTCAGATCAGTTCTATTGTTTCACAGTCCTAGGCACTGAAACTGGAGGTGGCACACTAAGGTTAAATCACGGTAGTGACAGTTTCTTGTGTCAGACACCTGTCAAAATGTAATAAGAAATCTGTGAAAAGAAATAAGATGCCAAAAGCACATCACAACAGGTTTTTTTCATTTTTATACATCATGATTCATAAGTCACAGAAACTGTATACCTATGAAAACAAGGTAGCAGCTACGTGCCAACATGTCTTGTTTGGCAGAAAATTAGACTGGGTCAAACCCTGAAGTCCTGCTCAGCCATGCCCTGTGAGGCTGTGCAATCCCACCCATGGGAATAACCTACACAGGGCACAGGAAAGTGGCAAATTTCTGCTTTACCTGGTAGAGCTGGCAGAGGCAGCAGAGATGGCTGAACTGTGGCAAAATCAACACCCTGAGAAAGCATCTACTGTGGCTGCAGATNGGAGATGGCTGAAATGTGGCAAAATCATTTCAAAATCATTTCAACCCTGACAAAGCATCTACTGTGGCTGCAGATTCTCCATGGGGTCTCCTGCACACTTATCTTCCATGAGTCCTACTACACACCAAAAATCCAAGCTTCCTTTTCTTTACAAAAAAAAACTGAGTATCAGGCACATTGACACAAAACTACAAAATCATTTAAGAGAAATGAAAGCCATTGAAACTGAGTCACACCAACATACTTCACCATTTTTAGTTAATGTATTTATAGGAGACCTATCGTAGGGACTGAGGAAAGTGTGACAATCACAAAAAGATGGACAGTTTCAAATCTGCAGATGGGCCCAGGAGCACAGGAAGAAAATAGGTCCAGGGGTGTAGCACTCACTCCGTTTTGTTAAAGGGGATTGTTTTAATATCTGTTCTCTGTAATTAAAATGAAGTGACTTTCAGTCCGACGGGCTTTCTGAATGTTATTCAAGTTATCAAATGATGCAGTCACAGAATAACTTAAATACCATGCACATATCTGAGCTTGCAAGCCTGCTCTAACAAATTCTAGGTTTACAGCAATAAGCAACCTCCAGTAAATCCCCTCTTCCATCCCATATTACCTATATTTATATGAGAAAACTAATAAAAACAGCAGCCAAACCTGTACATACATTATAGAGAGGTAATATTAATTTCCATGGGAAGATGTCTTTCCTTTTAGAGTCCTGGCAGCTTTTTCTGGTCTGTTTTTAAATAGCCCTATTCTGCAATACAGGACAGAGCTGAATTTGCTTCAAAGTCTGCTTCTTGAAGTTGATTTCTCTAAAACTGTGAATGATATGGTCTGTTCTGAACTACCTATGCAGAGCTTTGGCAATAACACTCCTACTGGCAGGAATGGGGGTTTATAGCTGCAGCTTTGCAAGAAACAAATAACATTGTCCTGTGATTATTGATTGCCATCTATTTTTATGACACATCTGTGACTTTCAGTGACTTACACACTAAGTGTTCTGCATTAATAATGTATCTGCTCCATTATTTATATATTTACTTGATAAATTAAAAAATACATACCCATAAAACAAGCCTAAGATTTTCCAGAGAGGAAGACATTAAATGAGCACTTTTATAAGAAAGGCCACAGAACAACACCCAACAAGAGACCAATTTGTTATTTGTACATACACATGCATGCATATCACATATATCAATGTATATACACGTTCCCTGCCTTTTCCTTCCTTCCCTTTAGGTGGTTCAGTAACTTGCCACCTCCTCCCCTGCCAGAAGGGCCAGCAGTTGGGCTCAGCACCACCTGCTCCTTCAGGAGACCCAGAAGATAAGATTGTGGGCTTTAGGCTTGACCCCTACCACTGCCTACTTGAAAGGGACAAAGTTGGCAGCAGTGGTCATTTCCCTGAGGCTCTTCATGACTCTGACATAAGCAGGACTAGAGAGACCAGTTGCAAAATAAGTATTACTTTTTATTTTTTATTTTCCTGGCAATTTCTAAGCATATTAAAAATATTAATTTTTTTAAAAAATTGCATTAAGATGGATGTGCACACACACAACTCCCTCCACCAAAAATACCCCTTGACTCTGCCAAAAGGTTTGCAAGCCAAGTGTATGCTCCTGCCCTTTGGTTAGTGTCACACTTACCTGCACAGACCAGTCAGTACCACATCCTCTGTGCTGCTCACTGCAACAATCTGCACGAATTTATACCCCAAGACAGCAATTAAAAAAAAAACAAAACAAAACACCCACCACACCACCACACCAAAACCCAAACCAAAGAACAAAAGCAGCTTAAGCTGCAATAATTTCTGCCATCTCTAAAAAAGTTATTTCTATCTATAGCACTGCTCTCCAGTACTTTATTCCTTGAAGTACCTACAAATGATGCTTTCCTCTGCATGCCTTCCATCCCTCCTGCTCCTCAGCACTTCAGTCCCAGCAGGGCTGGCTCTGGCCCCTCACACTTGCTGCAGTCTGATGCAGCTCCACTGAGCTAACTGTAGGCTGACTTGCAAACTAATCTTCCTCCAAAAGTTCAGAACAAAGGTACTTGGGTGTTGGGTTTTGCATTTCCAACTGCAGGAGGTCAAACCTTACGTGACCTTTTATATCTACATTAGCAAACAGTTCAGATGAAATTTAAAAGGCTGTGACACTCCAAAGATGTGCCCTGCTGCTTGTCTAACAATAGCGATGACACACACAAATGTCCTTTAATCAGTTATCCCAAACCATCTTCCAGTGCTCTGCATTTTATAATTATAACATGCTAGCCAGAAGGAAATGTTAGATTAACCAGCATCCACAATGTCTTTGAGCAGGGATTTACAGAGAATGAGTAATCTTAAATTGAAAAGGTATTCCAATCCATTTTCAAAAGTTCTACAGAACATGAGCAGAAGTGCAAAGAGACTAGCCAGAACTATTCACACAGATTGCTAATGTCAAAGATGATGAAAATACAAAGTTGTGTGCTATGGTTCTAGAGAAAGAAAGATTCTGCCATCAGCACCAGCCTGCAGCTACCCCAGAAATCAATTCCTCCATCTGCACCTCCCATTGCACAGAGATTCCTCATCTCCCCCTCTTTGCTCACATGGTTTTCCTTTTTAGAAGTGCTTTAAAGTCTCCTGAGCATTTTTTGAGCCTGTATTTGTGAGGCTGGGAATCCACATGATGGGTTGCAATCCACCAGGAAAGTCCCTTGATCCAGGTCACCACACTGTGCTGCCACAGCACAATGGGTGGGCACAGAGTTGAAAGCAGGAACCAGGGAAACATCAAGGAGAGAAACCATTAAGCTGTGACTAAATGTGAAACCACAGCCCAGCTGAAATAAACAGGGCATATTTTCTGTAAAACCATGAAGCAAAGGAGTTCAAGGGCCAGGCTGCCACGGGGAAGGAGCAGGAGTCAAAAACACTCAACCATTATATGTGTATCTGAGTTGTTTTATACACTTGTAAGACTGCCCACGCCTTTTCACCTCTAAAAATCAGTCTCCTAAGAGAAGCTCCCTCATACCAGGTGCCTTCAATAGTCTATTAGGAAATCCTTTCACCCTGTGGAAGTGCCTTTGTTTGCTCACTGGCTATGGAGAAAGCATTTTGGACTGAGGTGCCTTAACTCTGTGCCCACTGCTAAGCCACAGGAACGTTGATCCCAGAGTTAAATATCCTCTTCCATATTCAGAGAGACATTTCTGGTGATGCTATGGAAACCATTGCTTTCTCTACAGAGACTCAAAGCTGCATTAAATATGTTTCTTTACCATCTTTCCTTCTTTCAATGTTAGTACCATTATGAAAATGGATGCTGACGGGCTTTGCTCTTAACCTAGGCTTCAGTTCCCTGTGTTTTTCTATTAAGCCCCAAAAAAGATGCAAATGCTAAAGCTAACTTACAGAACACTAAAGTCTGGGGAAAGGGTGAGGAAAAATGCTTATATTATCACACTGCTACTCCATAAACAGTTAAAGCAAGGGGCTAGGTTAGATGCTGCACTTAGCATCTTATAAATCTGGAAGTTTCAGTCTTAAATCCCAAGGCAAATGCTCTTCAGCCAACCTTTCTCTTTCCAGCCTTTAACACCTGCACCTCATCCTTAGTCCCCGATAACACACAGCTACACAAAACCAGAAGGTGCTGCAATTCAGTCACTGAGTCCTGTCTCAAAAGGCAGGTGATTTTTAATGCAGGACACTTCAAAGATGTGTAGGGCCAAAAGGAGCAGGGGTCATTACTCCTTAGATCCCTCAGTTTCAGCTTCTGGTTTTGAAATATACCTGCCTTTCTAATTGGATAATGGTTCTGCTGCTGTTTCCTTAATCATTTTACACAGCCTATTCACTCCAAACAGATTAAGATGAGAAAATGGGTCACATACCCACAACTGCTGAATAGATACTATCTACCCAAGTGTTATTTGCATGCAGACCATGCTGTACTGAAATCAAATGCATGTTCCATGGCATGTAAACTAAATCACAACAACAGAAGAAAAGAGGAGCTAATTAAAATACAAAGGTGAAAGACAAAATAAACAAAACAAGCAATGAGCCAGATGACAGTGTTCTTTAGGTCATAAGAAGCAGGCTCCTTCTCCATATGTGCTTGGTAGAAACACCCATCTCTGATAGAGAGATTTCTATAGTTCTCTGTAAAGACTTTTGCTTTTGTTAGCACCAGTCTCACTTTTCAAATGGACATTACATGGGCCACATCCATTTTGGACCACTTAAACAGCTTGTCTCAAAAACTGTTACGGGCAGAAAAACAGTCTCGTGCTTCATCTTCCAGGAGTGCGACTCACTGTTGCAACAGCTGGATTTTCCCCCCTGGCTGCTGGGATAAATTGCTTCCAGGAATATTCCTGCTCTTACTCAAAACACAAAGCAATTTTTTTAATCTCCCTGATGGGTAAGAAAAGCCTGAAAATGTATCTCGATGCACCCAAAATGTTCAGAAACCAAAACACAAACACTCCTAAGTCCAAGGTTAGTCCTCCTCTTTACTCTCAATCTCTTTATTAAGCCAATTTTATAATTTTCAAAGGCCAAATCATGGTTCCTGGACTCAGTCATATACACTACTAAACCCGTTTCATAATAGCTTAAGGGAGCTCCTCTCATGTGAAGAAATCATCCTGTTCTAAGCTAAGGACTTTCTCTGACCAAGGCAGACCATTTCTCTAGTGAGCTAGAGGCCCAAAGAATTTATTATATTGAATATGCTCTCATATTTCTAGGCCTCTGCTTAAGAATTACCAATTGACTGCCCAGGTGGGTGCCCTGAGAGACCAATACTTGTCTATTTTCTGTGTCTCTGTAACACAGGGTTGCTGCAGCAGCCCCTTCCCAGCCCACAGCTGTGTGTGGCACTGAGCACAGGGGAGTCTAAACCTCCCCTGGGGTCTGTCCCATGGACACTGAGCTTCCACACTGACTGAAGGAAGCTCAGGCTTTTTTCCCCTTGTAGATGACTCCCAGGAAACACTGCACTGTAAAACCTGAGTTAAAACTGCCGAGTTCTTCCCTTGTGTCACCCATGTGCCTGCAGCCAAGCAGAAAGACTAAAGATACAGTTTGTCTCTTAACTCTTAAATATTTAATCCATGCCTTCTGCATGATATTCTAGCTTCTAGACACAATCCTGTAAATCACTGAATGTCTGTAAGTAGTTGTCCTATTCTAGATTTTCATATTTCTTTCTGTGGTATATACACATACGAGGTGAAGGCTGATTAAGTTATGCTATTACATATTCTGACAAGGCCTTCCCACAGTGCTCAGGAACATTTCAGGCAAAAGAAGGAAATGATACCGTAACAGAGAAACCTGACAATTCCCACCCTCGCAGATAATCTACCTCAAGTCCATCCTAAATGCTAAACCCATCAGAAAAACAGATGTAGGATGTAAGAAATAGTGCAAGAGTGACACAGCCAAGGAGAGACAGAAAAAAAAAGTGAGGTTTTTTATGCCAAGCAAAAATTGGTGCTTCACTACAAATACACAACTGAAATTAAACATTTTTTCCAAAAGAAAAACACATTACACAGATAAATTAAGTAAATTGCTAAAAGATCTTACCCTGAGAAACCTGAGTCATCATTGGTGACTGCTCCTAAGAGGACATCACTGTGTCATTTTGGAAACAACACCTTTTGTCACTGCATTTCACCACAGTTGAATAATAAGGGATTTATGAATTGTGAGCAGGATGTTAAGCAGGATTTGTCAGCAGGATTTTAAGTATCACAGGTGTAATTTTCACCTCAGCATCCAGTGAACAAAGGACAAAAGTCCACTTTTCCTTCAATGTATTTAAGGTAGAATGTTGCTTTTTGATAATTCAAAAATAGTACTGTGTCCTGAGCAGTGCTCTCATCTTTAAAACATGTGCAGAGACAGGATTCTCTCAGAGTTCAAGAATAAGGTATGGCCGAGTGCTTAACTTCTCAGGAATTTACAGTGAATTCTAGAATAGTCCTTTCAGGAAGTATTGCCAATATAGTTTTTTATTATGAAACAAATAATCAGATGCATTTTCCCCTATTGTTCAGTAGAAATTAAGTCCCCTTGTTCCCCTGGATGAAAACACTACCCACAAGCAGAATCTTTCTTTTTCTTCTCTTTTTTCTTTTTGTTTAACAGGAAATTCCCCAACCACTAAATGAAACTAGAACTAGATGATCTTTAGGATCCCTTCCAACTCAAGCCTTTCTATGATTCTATCGATATGTAACTAAGCTCCACGAGGAGGGTTGAAGAGACTTCTATAAATGTTAGTAGTCAGGGGGGTTTTGTCCACCTTTATAGCATCCCTTAAGTGGTTTTCAGGATAAGTTTGCTTATTAATTGAATCTGTCATACCAGGAACACAAATTGCATTCAGATCAGGTCAGGCTGGATGGAGCTCTGAGCAGCCTGGTCTAGTGGAAGGTGTCCCTGCCCATGGCAGAGAATTGTAACTACATGGTCTTTACATGTAGTAAAGTAGTAAGTAAAGTAGCCCCTTCCAACCCAAGCCATTCTATGATTGTATTTTACACAAGGACAAAAAAGCCAATGTCACCTGCTGGCTGTTGAAAGAACAATTTAGCCTAGAAATGCCCATTTCCACGTTCTCCATTAGGCCACTTCAGGCCACACAAGTTTGCTGCCACATGTTAAATGAGCAGCAGCCACGGCTGCTCAGAAGTAATAAGGTACTACAGAGCCAGTGAGTAACAGGATGGGAAGACAATAAGATAGGAAACAGATTGAGAATTCCAGGTATAGATTTTACTTATTTCTGCTCTCCCAGAGGGGATCTACTGTCTCCAAGTCCTTAAATGAAAAAGTCAGCAAAAATGATGTGCTGAATCCCAGATGTTAATTGCACGGACTCACTGGATTAGAACTGCAGATAATTAATTGCCAAATTTTAATACATACTGAACTAAATGGATGATAAGATTTCAAGTAGGTAGTTCTGAGGTCCAGAAGGGGAAGATTATTTCTTAAAATGTGAGAGCCCTAGAGGCCAAAGTCATCTAAAGTGTCTGATTTCAGAAAGTCAGAGAAGCTTGGGAGACTAGTGGAAGAGCAGAGGGAGGAGCTGGAACACTTGGGTTATTCAGTGCAGCAGCTCAAGGGAACATATATGCTACCAAACTCCTCTCAGTAAGAAGAGAAGCAACTTTTCAGCTGGTAGAAATGGGGAGCAATTTTTAACTATGTTTCCTATAAGGTCAGTTATACACAAAATGCTCTGTTAGATTTTACCCCACAAAATAATAAATAAAAATCATAGCATGTTATGATACTATAATCTCATCATCCCAGTTCATAGGAATTTAGTTAGTCAGTTAAAGCCCAGAGTAAAATAATGACAGTAGAATTAATATATAAATCTTTTTAAGGGAAAAATGCTTATCTTTATGAAGACATTTTTATCTGGAAATTACATAAAGTTAAAACAACAGTACTAACACAGGGAGAAATTATTTTTCTCATTTATATGATAGTATATCTGAAAGACCTCAGCCATGATAAAAGCTACACTGTACTTGGTGGTACCTGCTCATTAAAATCTGAATTGAAAAGGAACAACAAAATTAATAAATGGCATAGGCTTTAAGACATATGTAGTCTATAATGGATCAAGGAATTGATCCTGGGTCTTGAGTCCCCTGCCTGGTTTCTAACCACTCCTTTCTAACTCTATGCACTGGAGCACTACCCATTCCACATTGTCTTCCTGGGTTTTTTTCACTGACATAGGCAGAATAAGATTGGGGTTTTTTCCCCTTTCATCTACAGAAACGTGCTATGGAGACTCTCAGACCTAAATTCACTGTTGTGTGCTGTGACTCCTAGGGTTTTATTAGGAACTATGACAGAGGTATAATTTGAAACTATTGTTATACTGATAAGGTCACGTTTTATTTTCCTATAACAGGTGACCCAAGGGAAGTAATTTCCTGTTTGATGAGACACATAAATGACATTTAGCTGTGGGTATCAGAAAAACATGCCCTGCAATTAGATTTAAAAAATGGTGAGCATATTTTGGCTAGTACCTGATACCTTTTGGATTGCACTTCATCCTTTGCAGATTCTTTTCGAGGAAGTTTTAGAGTGTCTGGTTTGAAGGCTCATGGCCCAGAGGTCACCTTTGATGTCAGCCCATCTTTTGATTATCAGTTTAGCTACATAACAAAAACTTCTACATCCACAGAGGACAGCAAGTAAGGCTAAACCAAGGCTGTCTCAGGAGGGTGCTAGGCTGTCATTCATGCCTTCATTACATCTCAGCTGGATTATCGAAACACATTGTTCACATGCCTTCCAGACCAGGCACTTCAGAAACTGCAACACAGCAAAAATATTGAGGCTGGAGGGATAAATAGCTGTCAGTGAGCACAGCCCACAGCACACATGCTGAGAGCTTAACATGAACCTCAGGCAAGGCAGCAAACTGCAGTTCTCATCTCCCAACCCCACCTCTAATAATAGTTCTCTACACCTGCACCAGCAGCAAGCCCAAGAAACAGATCTGGCCCCTCTGGGTGTTATTTGGTTATTAATGACAGGGCAGAGAGAGGTTCAGGACTTGTTGACCACTGTGCCGTGCTCTGCACATCAGAACATGGATTTCCCTACCCACGGGGAAATCAGATTTGTCTTCATGGTGTCCCCGAGTCCAGGGATTCTCCTGTCAAATTCAACCAACAGACTCTTCATTTGCTCAAGCCTATTAATTTGTCAAAAGGAAAACGTTCCAGACCACCCAGGCTTTCTCAATTTTAGGCATCACCCAACCCACCTGTGTGAACCCCAACTCCTTGCTTTTGAATCACAACTGCGTATTAAAAAAAAAACAAACCACATTTTTACACTAAAAACAAAACCACTTCAGTTTAATGTTAAGTGAGAAATTTTACCAGCAAGACAATACATTTCTTAGTTGTGAGGTTAAAATGCAGAGCAGCTATTCCTCCCCTGCTGAACGGAGCCAGAGGGGTGTTCACAGGAGAGCCTCAGGTCAGATGGGCTTGAGCTACAGGTGTTGTGTGAACCAGCTCCAGGCCAAATACAACCAGGACTTCTGTGTTAACAGAACCATGAGAGCCAAATCATCCAGTGGGTATCTAACACAGAGATCTGGCATTGAAGTGAGTAGTCATAGCTCACTAAGTCATATAGCTCACTACAGTCTTGGGATGCTTTTAAACACAGACTAAATATCTTTTTCATCTGCATATATTCACAATGGTATCTCAATATCTCTTCCCTTTAAGGATTACCTCAGGTTTCATTCTGTACTTTGTTAATTCTGTGATTCTCCTAGATGTGAAGGGCATTCAGAAGTTTTCTGTATTTTGTAATGTATTGGTATAATTACAAAATCTCATTAAGAAAGACTTTATTATTGATTTACTGGTTTTCTATTCATTAAATTTCACTGTAAAAAGGATTATTACTTTTAAAGTCAGCATGCTTAAACACAAATGGAATTATTGTAAGAGAAACAACATAAAATGGAACTATTAATATTAAAAAAGCTATACTTTGAAGATTATTCATTTAATAAATCTTTGTGATATTAGCAAGATTGATGAGTAGTAGTACAAATGAGGGGAACATGGAAGAGATGATCATTTATTATCATTACAGAGATATAAAGTATGATTCAGTGTTTCATAATGGATGTTAAATTTGATTTAACATATGGCTGACTCATTCTCCAAAAACTATTCTTAAAGACATAAACTCATTGAAAAGTCAAATTCATTGTCTTAATAAGACTCATGAATTACCCTTTGATAAGAAAATAACTACTGTGTCCCGAGAAAAATCCGGCAGATTGTGGCAGAGCTGCCACACTCTGTGCCAGCAGTACAGAAAATACACCTAGAGGTACAAACAAAGCCTCAGGCACATCATGGCAAGTGAGAACCGAAAACAAGCAGAAAATGTCTTCTCCTTTTGCAAACCCATGTGCCCACAGACCAGCTGCCACTTGTGCAGGTATGTCAAATATTGCTCTTACCTGTGCAACAAACCAAGGCAACAGGGGGGAGACTTGCCAGTGATGTAGCAACACCCCGAAGGTTCCCTGAAATCATGCTTAAACCTCATTCAAGAGGTATATTTCAGTACTTGGTAAGTACAGAGCTGAATCTTTGAGATAGCAACACAAAGTCCTAAGTTAGGACATGTGCACAATTCAAGTATTGCAAACCCCTGCAAATGCTGAGCAACAGAAACTGAATTTTCTTACCCTCTTGACACTATTTATTTACATAAAATCAAATATACTGGACAATTAATTGTCTGATCATCTAAGAAATACTACTGATTTACATTAAAATACACATGTCACAAATCAGACAGCTTAAATGAGGGACTGGTATTTCTGCTGAATCAAGCCCTGATCTTTTCTGAACACGTATCTGAAAGAGCTGCTATCCAACTGTGGAGTTACAATGAATTCTGTTTCGTGATGATATTTCTGCTTAGTAATCCTGGCCACCAAGACTTCTGAAAATTCCTTCTGTAGATCCATCATTATTTTGCAGCGAAACAAGAGTAAACAAAATGGCTTATTCCCTCCCCTGTCCCTGGGGATCTCCCTCACCACATGAGCAGGATACAGATGAGACTCAATGAATGCCATGTAACATCCCCAGTACATTTAACATCTGTATCATGTGCAAAGTGTCATCATTTTCCACAGAAAGCACTTCTGCTGCCTCTTTCCTTTAGTTATTTGCAATGTATTTTGTTTAATTAGGAAAATAATTAAACCAATACCTCATCACCTCACTGTTCCTCTCCCCTGAGATGCAGCACTAACAGAATAGATATTTATTTATTTATTCATTCACTCACCCTATTGTGATAGTCTAATCCTTGCTAAAATAGCAGCACGTCCCAGCAGTATGGTTTACTGGAAGGTTTAGTGCTCTGGCCAGCAGGTCCCTGCTTAGAAATTATCCTCATAAATAGACTCCAGTAAAGATCTGATGCTTTAATTTCCCACCCCTTCAGACTTTTACTTGTTTCTACAGTCTATCATATGCTACAACTAAGCCAGATTTGTACTGAATGGAAAAGGGTTTGAGCTGCTCTGTTACCCCTTCTTGTGAAAAACTTTACATGTCTAAAGGAAAGGCTCTGCCTTGTTCTAACAAATTACAGGCCTAGTCCTGGAGCCTGTTGCAGGATCTGGCCTTTAATAACTGACATATTCCTATGCATACATCTTCCCAAGTACCACCTCATTTATGCCAAATGTGACAGACTGTACTATACAGAGGAGAAACAGAGTAGTAGTGTCTTTATTCTTGGAATATGATAATAGTGTTATCACCTCCTAAAATATCCTATTCAGTCTCTCTAATCAGCCATTTATTTATTTAGGTAGGGATTGACTCTGCACATCAACTTCACTTACATCTCAGACATTGTCATACTTTGCCTGCCTTTCCTCTTCTCAATCCCTTCTATGAGAATTTACTTTCACTTATGTAGCACTAAGTCAAATTTCCAGTTGCTAAATACACTAAAGTAGTATGAGAAGCAAATTGTGACAAGATGTAAAGGTCTCAGAAGGATGGATATGCAGACAATCTATTGAGGCAGAAATGATTTGTAATAGGAAAATTCTAGTCTCTACATAAGTTTTAACTCACTCTCCTTTCTAATTTTACAGACTGACAATGGGTTCAAAAGCTCCCAGAAGAAAGTAAGTATGCTGAAATGTAGGAGGTCTGGTACAAAAATAAGGAAGTGTTGTTAAGTGAAATTTTTTTAACACATATTCCCTTTTTTGTTTGCTGCACTAAGTTTCTCTACTGCCAGTAATTTGGCTTCTGCTTGTTTACAATTAAAGGATAACATTCATGTTAGAATATACAAGTGCCTTCTGCAGGTGATGAAGTGTCACAGAAAGACAAGGATGTAAGTTAACTGTGAAAGCTGTTAATTGCAGATGTACTCCAACATTATCAGTGCTGTCCCTCTTACACCCTCCTTCACAAATCACACCACAGAAAGGACATTTGCATACCCTTTACATGCCCTTTGCATGCCCACATGGAGCATGGACATGATTAGCTAATACTTTGCTGGACTATCCATCGACTCTCATTTGGTGCAGTTTCTCACAGGTGAATAAACCGTCCAAAAGCAAATCCCTAAATATTCAGCAAAGCACTGAGAAGACAGAATTAAGAAAAAAAAAATCTTTAATTGCTTTTGCTTAGTTTGTAATTAATCAAAATTATGACTCTTCTTGTGACAACTTAGCAGGTATTTGAAAAATCTTAATCAGACACATGTACATGTTGGGCTAAATTAATGGTGAAATAGCAGATCAGCCCGATCCAAAATGCAATGACATTTTCCTAAGTCTATAGAAGTAGTAAATACAACCACAAGACTTGCACTAAATGGAAATCTGTTGCTTTTATAAAGATCAAAGATATAGTAATCATGCAAACTGTGTTTCAAGCACGCTTTGTCCTGGTGTCATTCATTCCAGTATTGGACTGATCCCAGTTCATTATCCCTATACCAGCACCTCTTTGTTAGAGTAAGCACATTCTGCAAGGCTTGCAATTTTTCACTGGACAGATCCACTCTGTCAGATACAGGTTCACCTTATACTGATTTAACTGCATTTTCTTCAGGGTTTTATCATTACCTTTAGTAATGGCTGATTTAGTTTCTTTTTTTCTTTTTTTTTTCAGTCTCTTCATATGATAGGGATATCTAAGTCCAGAATTTTATCCTTTCAACTTCAGTCTTATTCCATCCATTTAGAAATGCTCAAAGAGAAGATGTGTCATGTGAATATTTGAAACAAAAAAGACCAATTCATTATAGTGCTTGGAAATTCAAATAATGTTAATCTATTTTTGATGCTCA
>WEIV01009756.1:648517-809900 GCA_013390005.1 Calyptomena viridis
AACATCTCAGATAAATCTTTCATCCTAAATCCTCCCTCTCCTATAGACAATCCTTCAAGAAAATAAGGCAGAGTGGGGAGAACCAACTTCTCAAATGTTAATTCCTGGAGCTGTTCTGCTTTTTTGCTTTAAAGTGAAAAACCTGCAGGCTGTCAGAGGCAGCTGAGCACACAGCATGGACACCCTCACTGTCCCAATCCACACAGATAAATGGCCAAATATCTTTGAATGAATTATTTTCTCCATCTTGCTCTTTGAACTTTACTGTGGGCAAAGCTGACAGAGGCTACATTGCCTGCTCTTCTGTCTGATGCCTCTAACACCAGACAAAGATATTCCAGGTGATGCCACTCCAAGTGGCATTTAGTGTCATTAAGTGTCATTTAACCTTTAACCAAATTTTATCTCTTTGGGAGGGCTAGAACAAAGCTTATACACTGCTTATTTAATATTTCTAGCCTATTTAAAGTATCGAAGTTATCCACACATACAGCTGCTATCTGTTTAGGCAAATACCTGCTAAATATCTACTCAGGACTACAGTTCACTTCAGAATAACTCCTCCTACCCTGAACCAGCAGCCTGAGCTGCTGGACCAAGGGTTAGAGCTGCAAAAGGCTAATTTTATTTTAGCAGCAATGAACTGGACAGACCTACCACAATAGCCATGCTGGGGAGGAGAAGCATTATATGACACAACTGCTGCTTGAGCATCATTTGGCAACTCTGGTTTCTGACCAGAGGCACACAGCAACCCTTCATAATACCTGAGAGAAATACAAAACAGTGCAGCAAACAAATTCCCTATTCACTACTCCTGGCTGTAAATCCAACCCATGTTGGGGTGACATTCAAATGAACAAGCTGTTTACATTTTCTCCTTCCTTACCTTCTCCATAGCTACATTACTATGGAACAAATTAGATCATCTGAGTGAAACTAAACACCTGACAGAAAACTTAAACAGCAGGCCAAATAATTTCTGAAAAGAAATTTGTATGCTGTTAATTGAGAAGAAAGGTTTATACAAAGACAAAGTCAATGGCCAATAGCTATTTAGACAAGTTAAGATGGGATCTCCTAGTCTTTAGATACCAACATAGGTTACTCTCTCCAAGTTAGAAAGCCAGGGCAGTGTTTAACCTCAGCCTATGTGCCTGTTTTATAATGAACTGGGATGTTCCGAGTGACCTAAACTACAAGCTACCATCACTCTCATTTGTAGCTGTGATGCTCAAAATAGCAGCTCAAAAGATACATTTATCTTTTGCCACCTTATCTGGAAAGCACTGTGAAATGACCACTCCTGTATCTCAGAGCCCATGACAAGTGAAAATCAAATGTCTGTATTACCAGCATAATTTTACATTCAACTGATCTTTTAAAAGTAGATTTTACAGAAATCAAACAGAAATATAATCATGCAGGTAACAGCTTCACAGTGTAAACCTGGATGTTTCTTAGTGTGTAGAGACACTTAATTAAAAGACTAGATGAAAACTATAGTTCACAACCAAATGAGTATTTTCAGATATAAAGTTCACGTGCCTGCCCCACAAGCCTGGCAAAACCTTCGTTTGATAAGGCAGTCTTGGATTTGGGAACATGAAAGACAAATGCAATCTATACTCCCACACACATCCAAAGCATTTCCCTAAAGACAGAATTAATATGTTTCTGCATTCTTTGCTTCTGAAAGATATGAATAACCTGATGCGACAAATTAGTGGAGAGAAGAAACACAAATCAAAACTTGTTTTGCTAAAGATGCCTTACTATCCACACCTACAGTGAAACACATTTGCTTCACCGCAGTCTCACTCTAATTAAGGCCCAAACCAATGTTGAACAGAAGTGTCCCCACAAAAAGGTCAGTTAGAATCACACTAACATTGCTGGCCTTGGCACAGGGTGCAGCTTCCCAATGGCAACAGCTACTGCAAGGAGATGCTGGTTTAGACCCTGTCTGACCCAGGCTGGTCAGAACTAACCATTTCATCAAATTAAAATATACTTCTCTTCTGGACTGACTGGCATCTCCAGAGCAAATTTGCTCATTCTTAGGTGATTTTTCTGATCTACCCTAACATTAAAGCAATGTCTGTAACCAGCTACTTGTAGGAAGCAAAGGAAAAAAACTGCTGCAATTTGAAAAGAGAATCTAAGTAAGGATTTCTAGATGAAGTCCATTCCAAGCTCCAATATACTCCTCTGGGAACACATTTGAACATGTTTACTCATGCCTGTGAACACTGAAAAAGGGTCTATTAGTTTTTCCAGTACTCAGCACAGGAGAGCTGACTATGCCCTAAAGAGTGCACAGCACCAATTTACCTGTTCAGTGGCACAGGAGGGAATGGGGTGCTTTAATTCCCCTTCAGTCTTTACTTTCATTTCAGAACATCTTAATCATAGACTCCTAGGATCATGGAAGCAGCAGATGCCAATTTTCCAATTTCTATCCTCCTAGGAAAGGTCTATCCATTCTATTGCAAGCCAGTGCTAGGTAGAATATCAAATCTGGGACCGATAGAGCAAGTTCCCATCCATTCCTGATCTGAGCCTGGGAGCACCATGACGTTTTCCTAAGCTAATGCCTAGCAAAGAAATCATTAGAGCTGATTTTGTTTTCTTGTAGGGAACGAAATGCAATAAAACCTACTAATTTCTAAGTGCTTTGGAAATAATTGCTCTTTTATTTAGATGACGCTTCTTGCTCTGAGCCAAAAGAAGGTAAATCCAAAGCAACCACTTGAAACCAGTGGAATAACCTCTTCAATTTGACCCTTTGTTTTCATAGGCTTACATAAAAATACTTGACTAGCAAAAGCTACACATTATAAATAATAATAAACTACAATTTTAGTTTGACTGAGAGGAAAATTTACTCTAAGTCTGCCTTACAGAATAAGAATTTAAGCTTTTCCAAATATTGCCAGAAGTTAATGCAACTGGGCAATAATAATTACAGTATGATCAGTGAAACAAGTTTGGTTTCAGTTCTGGCCACAGACATGAGGCTTTTAAAAAAGTCAAACCACTGGCTTCCCACACAGCTCTGCAGGATGACACTGCCCCCCAAACAACAAAGAGATTCCTAACACCTCATAAAGCAAAGAATTCTGTTTTCCATGACTGAAGCAACATCCTGTCACCAGCCAGGTGGAATAATCCCAGGCTCTCCTGTTTTCAATAGGATCATACCCATATCCATTTGTTTATTGTAATGCTGAGCTTTTCCCTCACCTATTTCCATGACCTTCACATTTCCACGAGACAAGGCTAAGCACTATCACCCTACGCAAACTCAATTATTTTTCTGATATTTTGTTGCTCAAAGCTGTCAAATTCACTGGGATTCCAGTCGCACAGAAAGAAGAAATAAAAAGGCAACTATCATTGGGAAAAAAGTTTTGAGCCATTTGCAAAAAATAGCAATAATAATGAAACCTACTTCCTCAAATATGCCATATATCACCTTTGTTTAATATTTTTGTCAGTTCCACTTAGAAAAATTAATGCCTTGGGAAAAAATAATTGAAAGTGTCTTTCTGGAGTACTGTAAGTGTCCCCTTGGGGTCTTTATTATTCTAACAATTTCCCTTTTTAAAATACACAGGTACTAACAACCAACAAATTATTACATTTCCTTTAAATGAACTGAAACAACAAAGATAATTAACTAAGAACATAAGCCTGCTTTCCATATGGTAATACACATCCCAAGGGCAAAGCACTTCTCTTTTAAGGAATTCCCCACAGAATTCTTATCCACCTCATAAGGGTAATTAACAACTGCAAAACACAACTGAACCTGCTTAATGTCACAATATTTTGCAATGCATTACATTTTCGTGGAAAATGAATGTGATCTGTAAAAAAGAACATAGGACCTTGGAAGAATAAGGCATTCTTTGCTGTCATGGAGCATGCTGATGTAACTCACAGTATGATTTAAACTCTGAAAAGGTGGTTAGAACAATGTTTACATTGAGGTTTATGTCAAAAAGAAAACTAAAATGGGAAGAATGGTCTCCCACTTAGCTAAACAGTGGTTTATGGTATGTCCTGTGAACAACAATTTTGGGGGAAAAAGAAAGGAACATATTGGTTATTAGGTATACAATGTGTTAAAAATTGGGTTAGGTAAGGCAAACTATAGTTTTATTATAATTTTACTAGTTGAAGCAAACAGTACACAGAATACTAATGTTTTCTAAGCAAGCACAGTGCCTATTAAAATTCAAAAGCATCTTGTCTACACTACAATTTTAAGCTTGGAAGGTGCACTAGGCAACAAGCCTATTGTTACTCGGAACAATACAAGGAAAAATAAGGTTAAGTGGAATGAAATTGAAACTCAAATGCTAAATCCAGGGTAAGCACAAGGGAGCAGGGAAGGTAAAGAGGTTTCTTTGGACTATCCAGGTGTGGGGTCCCCAAAACAAGAACAGCATGGACCTGTTGGAACAAGTCCAGAGGAGAACCACTAAACTGATCACAGGGCTGGAGCACCTCTGCTATGGAGACAGTTGGGAGTGTTGAGCCTGGGGAAGAAAAGGCTCTGGGGAGACCTTTGGGCCCCTTCCAGTCCCTGAAGGGGCTCCAAGAGACCTGGAGAGCAACTTTTTACAAAAGCATGTAGTGAAAGAACAAGAGGGAATGGCCTTAAGCTGAAGAAGGGTAGGTTTAGGTAAGATATTAAGAAGAAATTCTTCCCAGTGATGGTGGTGAGGCACTGGCACAGGTTCCAGGCAGGCCATGCACTGACGAATAACACAGCTCTGGTTAGTATTCAAGTTTTCATATTTTATTATATGGCTTCAGTGAGGGATTTGACACCTTACTATTGGTGAAGTATGGACCAGTTTAAATACAAGAACATTTTACATGGGAGAAATCACTGAGCTGGAAGAAAGTGAATGATTGGCACAGGGCAGAAGTACTTTTTGCTTCAAGGCTCTGGCCTGTCGTTTGATGGAAAATCTGTTTTATTAAATGCCATTCACACTTCCCAGATAAGTCACTGAGGGATATGCCAGATTCTTTCCCAAATACTACTTGATACTTCAATGCTGATCGCTGATGCGAACACAACATCTCTTTTGATGTTCCTAAACACTGACGTGTACACATTTCCCAACACACCAAATGTTTATAAGGCTAAAAGAGAGAAAGATATCAACCCTTTGGACAGAGAAAGGGCAAAGAAAACTGTGTTTTTATTTATATAAACATATCAATATTTAAAAGCGTTCAGGAAAACCCAAACCAGGTGCCAATTGCCTGTGACTACTTTATTTTCACTGTTACAGCAAGTTTTACTTAAGTGTAATTTCAGTCAATCAAGTAAACATTTATTACCAGGAGACCGGATGAGAGAGGGTAATAGAGTGCACTGTGTAACAGTGATATTCCAAGAGTCCTCACTGTGGCTTCTGCTTTGCTCCTGTAAAATACCCCTCTCTAACCTACCCATGCAGAGCAGGGTGCAGAATCATGGCCTAAGTGTGCAAGTGATTTTGAAGGCAAATAGAAGCTGACTTAGACACACATTTGGCTGTAGATACACACAGATGCATTTTGTTGAACTAAGGCCACTCATTTGACTCAGCTGGTCTTTGTTAGATGTGACAGCTAAACACACTGATGTTGTCCACATCTGATGCACATGTCAAAGAAAATAAACATTTCCCACTGACACCCAGCAATCAGGCAGATCATCAGCACGAAAATACTACTGTATTCAGAGACTATACAGAATGAAGAGGATTAAGCACAAAAACAATCATACAAAACATATTAAATAATTTTTTCAAACAGCTCATGGGCTCAGATCACCCCTAAAGAATTGCAAAGTGCTCTTACATTAAAGCCCCCAACACTGATCATTTAACATACATAGCATCTACTGCAATAAATGAAGTAGATTTACCAATAAAGCTGCAAAAATCAAGGATGTTACTACTGCAAGTCTATCCATCATCAGCACTCATTTCAAATGGCCTTTTTTTCAGCTTAGGCTTGTATAAAAATTTCTCTAAAGAGGCACTGCACAGGTTCCAGAGTGATATGTAAGAGCACAGCTCTAACACCTATCATGCTTTACAGCACTGTTTAAAAAAATAATGTAAAAATATTCAACCAACTAAGCTTTGTCGAATATTTTTGTCTATATCATCTGCATTACTGTTTTAATGCCCTGTTTTCCTTTGTATCAAAACCAATGACAAACTGCACACCCACATACACATTATCAAGAAGACTCACAACTAACCCTAAAACATTATACTAATTATTTTCTACAAAGGAGTATAGTATACTCGATAATAACCAGCAGCAGATCATTATACATTACATTTGCAAACAGTAGAGGCAAGAAATAAACATTCATAACACAAGCAAAGACGACTTTACCTAAAACATAGCTCAGATGATGAGTAAAAGACCACCATGTTTCCAAGGTCCCTCAGTAAACACAGTACATGGCAAATTTCAGACATGGCCACATGGAATGCTAATTATCAGTTAATATCCAAGTGAAAATAACACTGTGCCTTTCCTCAGCTGAAGGTTCCAGTTCCTGACAGCTGCTCTCTGGGATTTGCCCAGACTGCAGCCACAGCCCCCAGCCCTGTTTGCAGAGTCCCCTCACTTCACTCATGCAGGGGTGGCATTGGCAGACACATCTCTTGGCCCAGAATTTCCCATCCTGCACAATCAAGTCACCTGCCTCAGGTACCAACACGTGCTACAACCCCCCCCAGATCTCCAGAAGAGGATTTTTCCTACTGTTTCAGGCACACAGCAGCATTGCAGTGGGCTCAGCACCACTCAGGGCATAGGGACTGTAATCCAGCCTCCAGCCACTGCCTCCCACATCCCTGGGATGGTCCTGAGCTTCCTTTATTAAGCATTTTGATCAGTGTTTAGGCCAGGTTTTGCTTGCCTCTTGGCTCAGCCTGCTGATGGGCTCCTTGTGGGAGGCAGTACTGTCTCATGGGAAGAAGCACCAGCACAGGCCACAGGCAGAGACATGAAGCCATTAGAGAGCATCCAAAGGAGGGCCAGGAAGGGTCTGGAGGGGAAGCCTTACGAGGAGTGGCTGAGAACACTTGGTTTATCCAGCCTGGAGGAGACTGAGGGGAGACCTCATTGTGGCCTTCAACATCCTCACACAGGGAAGCAGAGGGGCAGGTGCTGATCTCTTCATATCAGTGACAGGACTTGAGGAAGTGGCACAAAGCTGGTCAGGGGAGGGTTTGTGTAACAGGAAAAGGTTTTTCACTCCGAGCGGTTGGGCACTGGAACAGGATCCCCAGGGCCCCCAGTGGTCACAACAAGACTGACAGTTCAAGAAGTGCTTGAACGATGCTCTCAGGCACACGGTGGGCTTCTTGGGATGTCCCGTGTAGGGCCAGGAGTTGGAATCAATGATCCTGATGAGTCCCTTTCAACCCAGGATATTCTATGATTCTGTATTAACAGCAGGTACCAGTAGCAAAACTGAGAGAAAAATTATTGATGTTGTGCTTCAGGCCCCTTCTTTATAGTCACAATTAGGATTGAAAATTTCTATTCTTAATCCCCTCTCAGTGTTTGTCCCTCCTGCTCCCACCAGAGCTTTGGGCAGGGCTGGCATCTCCCCACAGCCACTCCCTTCCCCCTGAGGCTGGTGCAGCCCCACCACACACCTGGCAGTGCCAGGGAAGCCAAGCCTCCAGGGCTGCAGCAACACAGCCAGGGCAATGAGCCCAGCCAGCCTATGGCACAGGGATCTTACAGTCACTCCACAGAAAGCTTTCTATCCACATCAAACAGGTGATTAAAGGGAAAACAACTTGGTCTTGAGGCAAGATTTACTACAAGAACCGACAAATTCCAGCAGGTTCAGAATTTTAAGTGAAGCCTCACCTGCTTTTCTCTATTGTTTCTTCCTTCATAAACCCAGACCTCATAAAATGTGTTAGCAGTGTGCTACCTCAGTACATCATAAAATATGTAGGAGTGCACAGGATAGCAAACCAAATAGCTCCAGAAGCAGCGAGGCCCACAGTATTTCCTGGCTTTTGGATACTTCTCATTCTTAGTGTTGTATTAGTGTTGTTTTCCAAGTGTTTGATGCAGTATTAACCAGCATCATGCTTTAAGGAATAGAGCTGTACAACGCTGCCCAAAGGAAAGGGAAAATACCTTGAAATGAAATGTGTGATCGTTTACAATGCTGAAAGCTTTTTAGCTACAGGCATTATTTCACAGCCAAGGTAAGCACTCTCTCCTAGGGGTACAACTACACAGCTGATGTTTAGAAAGGAAACAGGGCTTCTGTTTCCAGTCTATCTTTCCTTCTGCAATTCGCATTGACGAGAACTGATCTTCCAGCCCTGGAGGTGACAGGGCTGCCCGCAAACCAGGCCACGAGCAGCCACAAAGAGGTTTTCCTCCAGGCAGCCCCTCCAGCCTCCTGGACTGCATTCCCTGCACACAGAAGTGAGCACAGCTCTAGGGACACCCGCAGAGCTGACGGACATACCTGGCCCGGGAAGCAGAGAGGGATATGAAATTCAGAGCTGGCACGATGTTGCTTTAAGGCAGTAAGGTGCCACAGGCAAGTCACTGATGTGAGGCCAGTATAACCAGTAGAGAGAAGAAAGATGCTTCTTCAAGAGTTTATCAGCCACTCTGGGAACAGCAAACGATAGATCAGGATCCGTCTAGGCCTGGGGCCAGGCACGATCAGAGCACAGCTCAGGGCTGAGCTTAAATGGAGACTTCAGAGCAGAAAGCTGAGGGTGTGTGGGTGCTGGGGCAATTAAGCACAATCAGAGCCCTGGAAATGGGCTACACATGTACACAGGAGCCTTGTCAGGGGCATCTGTGTCTTCAACTCAGAAAAAAGCAGGAGGTAGTAATTTTGAGATCCTTCTGTTAAAATATATTGTGAACTACAGAGGTAAAACGAAAGGCTTCTCTAAGGTCTTCCTTTGCCTTTGGACTCTCCAAACTCACCCTAGTTTGTGGAAAGCACAGCACAAGTGAGCACTTGCAAACTTCCTCCCATCAGGAGGAGCACACAGTGAAAAAATTAGTTAACATTTGAATTAAAGTAGATAAATGCATATAGTATTCCCAGACAGATATTCTATTTAATTTCCCAGGTCTCTTATCCCTGAAAAGCTTTACCTCATGATTCTTTGAAAGCTGGACAATATCTGGAAAAAATTTGCATTTCAAGAATGGTAGAAATCGGAAATATGCATTCTATGCAGCATAAATAAACCTTAGCCTACAAAGAGGCTGCCTTCAGCTACACATATATGAATGTGCAAACATATAATTGATGCATAAATTTATTAATGCAGGCTCAGAAGCTTTACACCTTGTAGTCAAGTTGACATATGATCTTTTTATTTTATTTTCCAATAGGAGAAAAAAGTAGTGCAGAACTGATAGAACTGTTTGAGATTAAATTGGATTTTCCACTACAGAAAGCTGTTTGGAGACAGGTATTCCAACAGTGAGACACAGTACAAAAATAGTCTCTCAGAACCTTAATGAGAGTGACAAGGGGGAAAAAAGTGTTTCTGCTCTTCTAGAATGTTACTCCAAATGCTGCTTTTGTCATAAAATAGTTCTCCTTCTTTGCAGAAACTATTTTCTTGTCATTATTTTGCAGTATTTAGCTGAAAGGCTGGAACAAGAAAGCTGCATTATGTCAAAATGTCTTACGTGCTATTCAAGCAAAATGCGACACCACATTTGGGTGTAGCTTGTAATAAACTTATTATTATGTACTGACTCAAAGATCTAAATTCGATACAATGAATAAGATATATTAGGGTTCCCCTCACAGTACAGAAGGGTTGTCATTATTAGTAAAGTTATCATAAGAAATATGGGATAGCAATGGGCCTTGACTCATCGAATGAGCTTCCTCAATGTGTCCATCCCTTGTTCCATGCTGACCTCCTAACTAGTGAGGTTCCCTTTCCCCATGCTATAGGGGCTTCCTGAAGCCTCTAAACCCTCCTCCATGACTGGGGAACTTCTTCTTCATAGGACAGAGACAGCTCACCATGTCCCTGACACACTCACATCCCTTTTCATCTGCCTTTTCATTTGTCTTCCTCTTCTCCTTCCAAGGACACTGTTTCACTTTCACATTTTCTCTGCTACCAGGAAGGATTTCTTATTCTCTTCCCTATGCCAAAGACAATGTCCATTCCTCAATGTACATCACCTTCCAGCCCATCTCTGAGTCCTTGACTCCACCACATCTCTGGATACACATGTACTTTCTCCTTTTTCAGGATGCCTTTATCTTCTGTTCTCATGGGGTGTCACACATCTTCTATTCCATTCATCATTTATACCCACAATTCTTGGATAATGACAAAAGAAAAACTACAAATTCCCAAACCATGTCATGAACAGCAGGACAAATGAAAAACTTCTTTCCTTCAACTCCTGGATCTCTGCAGTCTAGTAAGAGATGAGGATTTATTGAAGTTTAGACAAATTGAAGATCCCATTGAAGATGTGAGTCCCTTACAGCCTGAATTATTCTGTGATTCTATGTCAATTTGATCATCACTGGAGCTGGGAAAAGGTAAAGTTGTGGCTCACAGGCAGCTGCAGTTGAGAAAGTGATGTTAATATTTTTTTCTGTCCATATCAGAGTTCCAGTATCATTCCATATGCAGAGAAGTTCATTGAATCAGGAAAGTTTCAGCTGTAATACACTCAGCTAAATGAACCAGTATTTTCTGGTTCAATTTTGTCATTTCACAAAGTAAGTCTAAAGTCACACAGATCAAGGGAAACTTCAGGTCAAAAAATTGTATGCAATTTACTTGTCTTTCCTGAAGTGCAGAATGGACACTACTAATGGAGGAGGTACAGGGAATCTGTCTTTTCCATGAAGAGCACTTGTGGGCTGAGTTCTCACTTAAAATCAAACACTTTGAGTCAAAAACTGAGGACTCAGAGAGTAAATACAGGCAAGCTGCTAAAGGAGGTATTTGTTGTGTTGTTCACTAAAGACCCATATCAGCAAGTTCTGATACACCCAAGGTTGTAACCACAGAACTGAAAACACTGAGATTAATCAGGCCTGCTGTGTCACCATCATGGCTGAGCTTCACAAACAAAGATATGGCAAGGGCTCTACCCACACTTGCTACAAGTGCACTGATGGCTGAAAAGGCTGATGCAGGACAGACAAGTTTGGGTACAAAAGGCACAGCTGAAGTCTCCTGAGGTGGCATTGACACTTTGCAGGTAAGGAGGATCAGGCACACCCACGTTAACAGCCCTCTGCCTGGGGAGTCAAACCAAGTTTGTCTGAGGTGAGGAGTAAAATCCCATCTTAGCACTGCCATTTTCTGCACCATAATGCAAATATTCATACTTGTTCAGAGAAGTAACTTCTTTTTCTTTCCAAACAGCAGTCATTTTGCTCTACCATTGTGCTCCAACACAGTCATTGGTCTCTGCACTAAGTTTAGCTGTTCCTGAGACAAACAGAACATCACAACAATGTCATGACAAATGCACAACAGCATCCAGGACAGTTCATGTTACCACAGTCCAGAATTCAGCTTGCCCTGCTTGTAACAGTTTCTGTCTTACCTTTACCAAGTGAAAATGTTTGAGACTTCTAATAGAGACCTTTGCAACAGAAACTCTTTGAAAATGATGGATTGAATAACTTCTTAAAAGCAGTAACTGACATGGATATGAGTGTTCAGAAAAACCTGGAGCTTGGAAAACAACACATATATATAATTTGCTAACAGTCCTGGTATGCTTGCACGTGGAAACAGTGTTTCTCAATCTTCCAAAGAAGGAAGCTGCAAGAGTATTTGAAGTCCACAAGACTGGAGTCACAACAGCCCAGTACACAACAGAGACCACTTTTTGAGAAACAAGCCAAGGGAAATATATTTTTCAGGTTTTGGTGGGTTTTTTGTTTGTTTGCTTTCTTGCTTGCTTTTTGTTGTGGTTTTTTGTTTCTGTTTTTCCCACAAACATGAAGATTCCAAGAAATCTTTGTTAAGAAACTCCGTAACTCCATTTATCCCATATCTTGCCCAGAGCATTTCTTTTGCTATCCACACAAATGTCTGCTCAAATTCAGCTAACTTAAACTTCTTTAAAATTAGAGCAGTGGTCAGCAATCCTTTACCATTTTTATACAATGGTTATTTCCATAACAGACTAGTCTCTACCAGTACCACAGTAAGCAACAAGATGAAGAGCAATACTGTTGTCTGGTTTGTTCCCTGATGCTCTTTGCATTGGGCTCTTGTGCCTTAATCCATTCCAAACTCTGAAACAGAGACCTGTTTGTGTGGGACTTCTCTGACACAAGCAACATTCCACTATGATGGACCACACAAGATTTGCATCCAAATGGAAGAAAAACAGGATACCCCACACTCTCAGTCGGATCTAATCTTGGATCCAAGTGGCAAAGGAAACCTTTTCCGGTCAATTGCTCAGGCAATCTTAACTTCAGAATTTCCCAACTCCACTTTGCTACCTTGGTATGTGCTTCTAAAATAATTCCGTGCACTATATAAATTGTATAAGGTTTTTAAAAACCAAATTCAGGCTTTTAATGTTTGACACATTTTAATAGTTCAACAATTCAGCTGTACTCAGGCATTGGTAATCAGTTGGAAGGACTGGTTACTGACAACCACCGACACTGCATCCACATTATCATTTACAGAAATCTATTGCTTTTTTCTTGATTCTTAACAGTTATTTACCCAAAATACCTCAACTACTTTTTAAAAAGGAATTGTCATCAAAATTCAGTGAAACAATTTAATTTCAACCTCTGAGAAAAAGATACACTTTTCTAAAAACAAAAGAAATGCTTGGCAATAATTTATGGCAAATTTCACCTTGGCTTCTTGTCAGCTTACATTTGATAATCACCTTGAATAGAACTAACGCATTATTCAAGGTTGTCTTAGGTTTACTAATCTCCAGTATTTCATGACTTCTGAGTTACTATTATTACTGAAAGATGGATGATACTAATAACTGATTCTTTTGGAGGATGCATTTTAGGGATTTCATTTCCCACTTTCAAATATCATTTATTTGTAGGTTTAAAGAAGAATATTTATATTGAAATTAAACCCCACTCATAAACTCAATAGGATTATTCTGTAGTATATAGATAGTGATCAGGAATTGATTTGACAGAAGCTGAAGTCAATAGAAAGGTGGTTATTAACCTTTAGGTCATTCTCTCTAGAGACTGAAAGGGATTCTTTAACAAAACTATAGTAAAATAACTACAGTGTGTCAACATCCAATCTAGCTCTCTGTATAGGTCTACAGTGAACATTTTGCATATTTTAAGAGTGTGGAGCCTTAAATTGTTGGAGGAAACATAGAAAGGTACCTTGAAGCAATTTTCTGCTCAATAGACTGACCATCCATTATCTGGGCCAAAAGGAAAGAGCAGGAGCTGAAAGCAGTGAGCTCCCACCTACACCAGCGCATCATCTCAGTGGTTTGGGGGAAGTTGTACTTCGGAGCAGGAACAAGAGGCGATTCCTGGAGACTGACTGAATACTCAGAGACTGTCTCAATACTTCAAATGAGTCAAAGCTGTAGAGGAAAACAGTCATGGATGTGACTCCAAGAGAAGACTGATCTCTGTGGGACTAAAACTTGATAGAAAAACCTACTCAGAAAAGTCAGCTCCAAGATCACTGAACAACTAAACCTCCTCTATTTAGGGAAATGTCACTGTGTAAAAAGAGAAAAGTAGGCAAGAAATGTAAAACTTGTGATCTCACCGAGCAGAAGAAATGAGCCAGCACTCAGGGCTATTATTTGGGCCAAAGAAGCAAGAGAAGAGGAACTGAGCCATGACAGTTTGGACACAAGTGGAACAAACTGCACCCCAGTAAGGAAGAGAAGAACTACTGAGAAGAAACTTGTCAGAGGAATGTGAAAATAAGGGGCCTAAGACCCTTTCTGGAAGGACCATCCTTTGATAAACTCAAAATATGGTCACTCAAGTGTGTCCCAGCACACAAGTTTCACTTGCTCTGCTCTATAACTACTAAAAGAGGCTACTACCTGTAATTTATTTTCTACTTCACGAAAATCCATAAGATAATAATACATAAACAAAGAATAGAGCCAAAACCATTTTACCTTTCATTTGTCTAAGTGGGTGAAACTCTAAACACAGTAAATCAATTTGAATTTTGCCCCGATGTTATTAAATCAACCATTTATCATTTAACTTTACAGTTCTAGCTGGTCAATGAGATATCTTCAAAGGGTGGAACAGGTAGAATTTTTCAGGGAATTAGAGTGTAGGAAAGTAGATGACTTGGATGTAATTCAGAGTATTCAGAACCTGAAATTTGGGCTCAGTTCATTGTAATTTGTCACTAAACAGAGGCCACCTGAAAATTGTCTGTCTTTAACTGACACATGTACCTATTGCAATCCAGCACAAAGCTTGAATCATCACCATTAGGAATATAAATTTCCCTCTCCGTAAGTACTGTGCCTTATTTAGTAAATATTTGTTTTTCTTACTGTAAGCCTGCCTAGTGCATGCATTTGTTAAAATAATCACAGGGAGTAAACATGCAAGCAGGTATATTGCTTGGCTACACACGGAAGAAAACAGCAGCAGAAATTTTGGAGCATAATATAACCAAGGGCAGTACTGTTGTACTGCAGTATTATCATGAAAATGATAAATTAGAAAAAGGCTTACAGCATTCGCATGGAACTTTGATAATTTTACTATTTTATGTCAATAACAATCGGTAACAAAGTCTAACAAATTTGTATCATCAGGGATTGGTACAGGTGTAGATTCTTTTTTTAAGGTAGATTTCAGAATATGAACTAAACGTTTCTTGGTCATGAGGTGTATGTCTGTCTTGCTATCATCACACATACAAAAAGAACCCAGTAATTTCTTTTTTTTATAGTAAGCGTGTGCAAACAATATATTCTATGTAATAAACAGAATTTATAAGCTGTACAGATAGCATTTTTAATAGTTGCCTAGTAACAGTTACAGCATTGGAACTGACCTTCAGCCAAAAATAAAGAAAATATTTAAAAACAAGAAAAGACAAGGAGACAGGACTGCTATATTAAAAATATAAAGTTATTTTAAAATTGCTGTGTTACCATTTCTAAAGGTTCATTTTAACTTCTTCCTAGTATAATGCCTGGAAGAGTTAAATAATTCTCTTGTTAAGCCGTTTCCCACTTCACCATCCCAGCTAAGATTTTATGAAGTGCTGCTGAAATATGACACAGAGGATGAGTCTGTCACCTTGACAGCAAAAGTGTCCTGCTTTTGGCTGGTATAAAGTTAATTTTCTTCCTAGTAGCTGGTCCAGTGCTGCTTTGGATTTAGGATGAGAAAAATGTTGATAACTCAGGGATGTTTCCATTACTGCTGGGCAGGGCTTACACAGAGCTGAGGCCCTTGCTTTCCCCCACCTCATCCCACCAGCGAGGAGGCTGGGAGGGGACAGAGCTGGGACAGCTGATCCCAACTGACCCAAGGGATACTCCAGACCACACGGGGTCATGTTCAGGATATAGATGTGAGGGAAAGTTGGCCAGAAATTTCTGCTTGGGAAATGGGTGGTGAGCAGTTGCATTGTGCATCACTTGTTTTATATAGTCTAACTATGTTACTTTTTTTTTTCCCTTTCCTTTTCTGTCCTACTAAAGTGTCTTTATCTCAAGGCAAAGATTTTTCCTTTTTTTTCCTTCCAGTTCTCTCCCCCATCCCACTGTGAGAGAAAGAGTGAGTGAGTGGCTGTGTGGTGTTTAGCTGCCTCCCATGTTAAACCACATCAAAAAGCCAAATTGAAATCTAAGGTAAGTGAACTTCCAATGGCTGAGAAACTTCAAAGAATAACATAAAAATTACCTATATGCACTGTGTTTGCTAAATGCATATTACCTTTTGTTTTCACTATAAATCAAATATGTATAAAATTTGCACTCACCAAAAGAAATGAGCATGTTCTAGGGAAGTTCTTACTTGTTAGTATGCCCTTATATACAGCTCTGGTTGGAAATCCTCTTTTATGTGACCAGACACAATGCAGACACATTTTTTATAAGCATAAACATGTGTACATATGTTACAATGTAATGTATACAACATCCTGGATTTCAGCTCATCTTAGTGGTTGGACTATTCAGTTGTAAATATTCTATAATGTTAAAACATATAGCCCTGTACACAAAGTTAAAAGTTCTTTCTGTGGCTGCTGAGTATTTCAGCACTGAAACAGATTCCTTCAACTTTCAGAGGAAACGAATCTGGAGTCCTTTTGCAGCAGTCATACATATTGCAGAACATATTTCTCCAAAAAAAAAGAAATTTCATGGGTGTAAAGGTGGTCTTTATATTAACCAGATACACACCTAAAGGGCACTCTTAAAACTGGTGTCTGTTTTCAGGTCAGTTCCCTTGTTTAGAAGGTTCAGCTTTAATTGAAGCAGTAAGTTAGCTGATTTTACACATTTGGATGGAAGAGGAAAATGGCTTTTGTGATGAGCATCTGCTGTTTTGTTAAAAATGTGGTTAAAGACATTAACAAAAGTGACATTACCAGCTGTTCGAATGTCAAACAGCTTAGTAAAACTGTTTTTTGTCAAATGACAACATATGACACCAAAATCAATTCCAAACCAATAACACTCTCCTAGTTGCAAAACAGGCTGCAATCTAGAAAAAAAATGTTAATTAAAGTACAAATTATACTTTTTTCCCCTGAAAGAACAGAACACCAGATTTGCTGACAAAACTCAACCTCTTTTCTAAATTCATAAAAGGCAGAATATAATTTACAATAAGTTCTCTGATGTATAAATAACACCCTATTCCCATAATATACCCGTAATAGCAATAGAACATGACAGGCTGTGCCTTTCAGGGTAATTAAAGCGTGCCTCAGGTGGTTCAAGTGTGGTGGCCTTTGGACTTGCAGCTCACAAATCCCCCGCCCTTTTGTGCTGTAATCACCAGGCAGGCACTGCCTGGTGTGTGCTGCTGTTCAACCACCCCACGCTCCTGTTTGCATCATTTATAATTATCAGATTATTAGAAGGTGACACATTAGCAGCCTTGTCAGCCAGCGTTCTTCTAAGGGGAAGATTACAGTCCTTGTATATTTGGGCCAATGCCCTTAACATTCTCTAGAAAATTACTTGGAAAGAAAGAAGTTGTAAAATAAACCACCAAAATACAAATGGCATCATTTATATCTTGAAGTCAGGCTCCAAGTCAAAAGTGGACAAATTTGCTTTCAATGTCTTAATCAACCTGTTAAGATCAGATAAAATGAAATCCTAAATGCTGGTTTGTGCAGATCTTATTGAAGGGTATCCTCTGCTTTTTCTTTTCGTTAAGAGAAAGATGCATACCAGAAATGTTGGGGAAAATTCCTTCCCAAAACATACGGAGAATTACATGAGTAGAGAGACTCAAGGTAAGTTCAGTCCTCTGAGACAGTTATGCTGCAAAAGAGATTGGTGAGAGAGGCAAGCAAACAGCTGTGCCTTCTTGTTAACTAAATAAAGGACAAATGCTTTAAATCATGATCGATGTTTGTAAGCTTGCAAACCTTGAAAAACATGGAAACTGGAATAATGGCTTCCAGATGGAATTGCCAGTAGTGCTTAAGTGACCGAGGTACAGAAGTCTGGTGGCATCCATTTGATTCAATGCTTTGGAACACAAACCCAGCTGGTACATACACATCTTGGCAGTTTTCATTTCTATATTAAACTCAGCCCACTAAAACACTGATTTTTATTAAAATATTTTTATATTAATGTTATTTTCCATTTTGAACACCCAAACACATTTCAATACACATTTTTAGCCAGCTCCAGCAAAGAAACAGGATATGTAACATAAGTGTTTGTTGCTGTCCCCTCACACCACAGCATATGGTAGGTGAGTTACAGACACTTGTGTTGCTGCTGTAGCTCTTGAAAACTAAATTGTTACATTAGAACCTTAGGCATATGCTATTTTGAAGCTGTAAAATACCTGCTTCCTTAAACACACAGATGTCAATAATCTCCATATGTCTTGAGAAGATTTTGATCCATTTTTAATAATTGATTAGCTCTGTGCAACGCAAATTTGAAAATGTAATGAGAAGAAGAGAAAAAAATTTCTCACATTTGTCAAAATTAACTAAACTGCTGAATCCATCCCCCTTTGCAGGCTGAATTCATGTCCAGAATGCTGACTAGGTCATTTCAATCTTTGTCATACACTCAGAGCTGCACTTCCCTTGCTATAGGTATCATTCCTCTTTCCAATGGCTGAGTTATACATGTTGGCTGAGTTATACATAATGGCTGAAATTATACATGTTGCAAAGGATGGGGTGGGCCTGGTCCTCTCTCCTTGGTGCCCAGGAGAGGAGACACCCTCAGGCAAGGTGATCCCACTTGGAGAGACAAAGAAAGAGGAAACCTGTAAGTGGCAAGAATGGGGGGGGGAAACACGCCAGGAAAAAACAAAGATCATGCTTGAGGAGAAAAGGAGACAGACTAAAACAAGAAATAAAGAAATGTCCAGTGGCAGTGAATCCTGATGAGGGAAGGAAAATGAAAAACAAAAAAAATGGATATGGGAAGTAGACAAATGTCCTGAGCAGCACCAGTTCAGTATGGACTGAACTGGGGACTTGTGGCTTTGTGTCCTGCTCAGCTGTGTGTCTGGACTCCACACTCTTTACACTACTGCTCATCATGCATTACACAGCAGAGCAAATATTTTGTGTTCTTTTTCAGTGGGGAAAACAGCGTGCAATGGTTGTTTGCTTTCTCATTTAGGAGCATTATTCTTTCCCAGTCATTCAGTTTGATAATATCACATGCATGTATCCCTACATCTGACCTTACCTTACCAGCACTTTCTGCTATGAACCTTCCCAGCAGCCACTGTCAGCCCAGCACTGCACTGTGCTACCTGCTGTCCAAAACAGCGTCCAGACATCAAAAAATGTGGCTTCTGCTCTTATTAAGTAGTTTTGAGGGGTCTCCAAGGGGAATTAACAACAGCCCTTAACCAAGCAGGGCTCTCAGGAAGGTTTTGCTACCGTGGGACTGGGTCACAGGAAACCTTGACAGTGGGACCCACAAGCAGCCTGAAGAAGCCCTGTCAGTGCACAGCAGCCCTGGACTGAGGAATGCTGCCGTGCTGTATTACCAGCAAGAAGAGCCAAGCAGTTCTCACTGTGGCTTTTCCACTTTGCAGACGCTTCTGAAGCACAAACTTGAATAATGCAACTCTTGCACCAGCACAGGAAGCCCAGACAACAGTTGCCTGGGATTCCTTTTCTAACAGTCCCTGCTGATGTGGAAACTTCAGCAAAAGGGAGAGTTACCTGGTAGAACCACAATTACCTGAATGCACTGTCTCTACAGACTTCTTTGCAAGGCCTCACTTACTTATAAGCAAATCATTATGTACAGTAAATATAAGGGACTGAACTCACACGGTGCAACCATTAATCTAATGCTCCCACTGCATCCACCTAAGTAATGAGATGCTTTTCTTTCCAGCCATCTGCAGAGCTATGGATTCTCCTCCCACAACTTCTTGCTTTAGTTTGCTCTAAAGCATCGCACACACACAGAGAAAAATCAAGATATGCATACTCCATCACAATTCATTAGGATTTCCTAGCTGATATTATTATTGATTACTAATTGTCTGTACCCTGATGCAAGTGGAATTTATATTCCCTGTGTTAAAATGAGGTGCTGCCCAGGAAACTAAGAAAAAAAGATGCAAAAGGCTGACAATACAGATCAAGCATTGAAAACTAAACACACAAAGACAGCAGCAGACAGATTTTTAAAGTGTAGAATTAATCTGTAAACTTAAGGCTTAACCACTTTGTATGGTTTTATCAGGACACAATCTTATAATAAAATACAACAGCAGGCTGCATGCTCCCGAGTCTGCCATTTCTCCCCAGCTGTGCAGCAGCATGTTACACTGGTGAAAATTAGAAAGCAATGTAACCTCAGCTGACAGGTTTATTAAGACACAGAAGACATTACACAAGCCCCTTTGACATTATAATCACTAACTCAGTCAGGAGTAGAAACCTACTTGCTACCATTATTGGAAGTAATTGGTAAAAGAAAAAAAAAATAGAAAAAAGAGGAAAAGAGTAAGCAAACAGCCTTGTAAATGTCACATTAATTATTTAGGATACAGGTGCTTTCAGGCACATAGATTGCATCCCATCTGTACTTCAGTGGTTTTCAGTGATCAAAAAGAAAGACCCAGTAAAGAAACCTACTTTGACCTTGCTCCATTAGTTCAACTGCTCTTATTTATGTTAATGAAACTGTTTGTGCTCCTGTTGCACAGCAAAGGCATAAGTCCCAGTTTGGAAGGATTTACAATTAAATTATACAAAATTTGTCTAGGCTAAGACTTGGTACACATAGCCACCACGTGAGACCTTTGTTTTTTCTTGATTTTAATGGAGATGTCTCACATTGTTATATGTGTTAGGGAAGGAGAAAGGTTTAATGGTTTTATGGCTTTTTGGGCTCACCTGTATGGATTCCAACCCTTAGATAAGTGAGAAATCATCAATGCAAGAGAGTTAAAATTTCTGGAAAACATATAAGTAGTTGTCAGTTGTTCACCTGGTGTGACACAATCTAGTGCAGGTCAGAAGCAAATAAAACCTGTTGTATCCCACATTTAAAGCCCTGCTCATTGATGCTCTACCTGTGCCATCCCACTGCTGTCCTTGCTGGAGCAGAAACGGTGTCAAGCACCGGATGACACAAAAAAAACAATTCCTGCTTTTAGAGTTTGCAATCTACATACAAAGACAAGAAAGAAAGAAAGAGGTCAGTGGCAACTACAAATTGAAATGTAGATTATATCAACCTTCTGCCGAGGAGAAATCTTACCATCTTTTTGTTGACAAAGAACAGAAGTCATGCAGCCCTCTTAGAGCTTGGGTTGTCTGAAGAGTGGGGTGGACGACTGACTAGTTTTTAACCTTTTCTTTCTCTACTCTATGATTTAAGATGCTCAAACACTCTTCATCCAACCATTCCCACAGCTCAAGAAAACACTTCAAAACAAGACTAAGAGCTACATTTTCAGGAGTGCTCAGACACTCTTACTTTTGTCGCTGTGACATATGTGTGGGAGCACACATGGAAATGTTGCTCATAATACCCCTTTCTGGGGAGAACCAAACAATTTTAAACAATTTCAGTCTCTAATACATATTTGAACTTCTGCTTTTGCTAACTTTTCTTCTGCTTCTCTGGGCAGGACCTCTTTTGCTCCCCATGTCCTCAGAGAGCCAAGAGCTGCAGGCATGTCCTGTGTAGACCTTTTGAAATTGCCTCTGGCTCAAGTGATGATTTCTCTGTGCCCTCAGGCACAACACAGGTATCTGGCAGGAACTTCAAAGGACAAAAGCCTTGCTGTTAAGGGGCACAAAGGGAAGGTCCTCATATTTGCAGACTCCTCCATGGATTTTTCTAGGACTCAAACCCAGTTCACTTAGACCTCTGATCCAGTCCCATATGCCACAGACATTAATAAGTGCAAATAAGAGCTTGTGAGTTTATGAACCCAGATCTCCTCTTTTAACTTCAAAACTGGGACTACCTTCAGAGAAACACAGTGTGCTACTTCAGGGACACGAGTGGATGAAAGGAGATACGAAAGTTCAGAGCAGCACACTCCATTTATTTTATCTCAAACTTTTCTTAATAATAAATACAAAGCTAACAAATATTTACTATACTGGATTTCCTGATTTCTACTAGACTGTGCCACAAGTGTCTATTTAATACAAAGGCAGTGCAAAAAGACTTGAATATATGGCCTTTTGATACTAAACAGTCTCCACAGACCCAATTTAAACCCAATTAAATGCTCAATACATCCCTAAAAGATATTTATAAACACATCTGATGACACTACTCATCTAGCTTTACTTTAAGAAATACTTTATGAAGGCCTTAGATACTCCCATTCTATAGACACAATAATGTACACCAAGCTGTGTGCCTTGGAGGGACTTAGTGAATAGTTTAGCAGGTATACATGTGCTTGTGTTAGGAGATTCCTTTAATTGATTTATTTTTGCATTTAGAGGCTTATTCTGAAGAGTACTCTGAAAATGCCTCAGCAAAGGTTATATTGCTTGGAATTTTACACCCTGTAGAGAAAGTCCTCCTAGAAAGCTCCCTGCAAGCCAGCAGTGAATAAACATTCTTTAGTGCTGTTTGCTCCCACCTTACCTCAGCAGCCTGCGAGGCAATAGCAGAGCTCTGCCTTCCCTTGCAGGATACATGCCTTTCATTTTAATGACTGAGAGCTGCAACAAAATCTGCTTTTTGTTTCCTCTCATTTCCAGCTGCCTTTTTCATTTGTCAGAATTTACAACTTAGAGGACAATCAAAACACTGAGTAAGAAACCTTGCTTGACCTTATTGCCAAGGTCTTAAAAAATTAATGTTTCCAGCTATTTATAGGCATTGGGAAATCACTCTTTCTCTTTTCAGTTTAAAAGTTTCCAAATGTCTTTTTCAAGCTCTCTGGATATCACCAAACTTTGAGAATTTTTCACAAGCTATGATCTTTACTTTAAAAAACATACAAGGACTGATGAGAAACCGATGTTTCTCAAACACCCAGTGAGAAAACCATTCAGTCACCGTTCAATGGGTTGATTCATTCCACACAATTCCAAGCATAAAATGTGTTTCAAGCATGCAGCTTTCAAACCCACCTGTATTACACCAAGTATTTTCTCCTCCAGATATTCTAAAGCCAGACAGTAATCCAGCAATACTTTCTCCATATCCAAAATAAAGGGGCATCCTCTTGTCTGTCTTCTTAGGAGTTACAGCTCATCACTGTGTTAATCATATCACTTGGAACGTTTCACAGGCCCAGCTTATTTTCCCAATAAAAGATACTCTTTTAGTAGCAGTTTTAAGTACTGATTGTTCAGTTAAAAAGAAAAGACAAGAATAACAAGTGAAGACAAACCAAAACAATTGCACACATTATTCTGTTCCCCAATGAAAAAAGCATTTGTGTTCAACTTCTGTACATCTGTACTCTTTAGCTTGTCCATAGAATTGGACACAAAGTCATTTGAAGCTTAAAAATCAAAGGGTGCTTCTTTAACAATTGTTGCTGTTCTCTAAGAAAACACTTGAGTTTGAACAGATATGTTCTCATTAATTTAAAAAATAAAAAGTGAATGCTGCTTTAAAGCTCCTAAGGAAGAGCACTGCAAAGAAATCAAATTAGAAAGACCATCCTGACATGTTGGGAATCATCAAGCAAACTTTGTCAGATGTCAAGACCTCAGGTACTGCTTGAAACTGTGCCAGGACATTCTGTGCCACTGGGTATGTGACCTACACAGTGAGAAGCAGCTTAATCCATTGCCCATGCCAGTGTTAGTCATTACCTTTGTACAGAAAGGGAAAAGGAATGCATAGAATTAATAAGGAACAGATGTCATTTTCTCTCTAGTTGGAGGCTGGCATCAGGAAAACATTTGAAAAATTGTTAAATCAACTGTTGTGGCAGCTGAACATCCTTGATTTTAGCCAATGTGATCTAAGCCTTCACAATGTGATTTGAAGATCCCACAAAGCAACCTGGATTGGAAATTGCAGTCAGGGTAAAAACATAGCTTCTAGGTCTTTAAGTACCAGGTAGAGATTGTTCTTTACAATTGCTTCCCGTGGAGGAGGAGTTGGAAATGTGGGGATTGTGAAAGGAAGCCCTGTCAATCAAATTTTACAATTATTTTTTCAATGATTTATTTTCACCCCAAAGCAATGCAATTCACCTCAGTGGGAATAGTGGCTGAAAACCTTCAGAAATGTCAGAGACTACTCTTGTACAAGAAAGGCAGGGAACATGCCTAGGGTGTGTCATTAGCCTGGTAGTCAAGGCAGCATCAACAGAAGGTGGATGATGGCAGGAATGTTGCTTGTTGCTTTTTTATCTTTCCTTTTTTTTTATTTTCCTCCACCAGTAGAGCTCCCAAAACAGCCACTAGTAAGAAATACAGGTGAAGTAAAGACAACCAGAATGATACACTATCAATGAATTGAAAAATAAAACTGTATTGATTTTATAGACATGCTTAGATTTCTAAGCAGCAAATTGCATCTCCATAATGCCTTTAATTTCAACTGCTTTTCTGATTGTGCACAGAAGAATCACAACACACTCAGCTAAAGTGCAGCCAGTGCTTGGGTCACCAATAGGAACTGCTGCAGAGCTCACAGAACCTCAGTGAGTGGGGTACAGATGTTCAGTACAAGGACCAAAAACCCACTGTGCATATTCTTCACTCTGTATACTCTTGTGTGGAAAGCAAACAAAAATACGGTAATTATGGTGCAGGAGGAGGAATACAGATAAAACAGAATGTAATCCTGAAACTTGTAATTTATCCAGGATATCAGATCTAATACATATTGTTCAATAAGCTTAGCAAGAAGAGAAATCCAACTGTCAGGAGTTAGTGGAACCCAGCAGTTCCACTGAAAGGACTGAAAAGTCCTGGACAAGCTTTGACTCCTCAGCATTCTGCAACAGTTGCCACATGTGAAACACAGAAAAACCAATTTCTGAGAAAACAAATTGTGAAGAAACCTTGTGATGTATAGAACTGAAAGTAAAACCCCAGGGACATTTATTCCCTTTACATCCTGCTGTCTCTAATGATACCCATGCATCCCTCCCATAGACTGGGCACCACTAGGCTGCTGCTGAAAAGGAGAAAGATTTACAACATTCCTTTGAACAGCAATATCACAGGATAATTGTTGTTCCATTGGATTTGGGTTAAATATTTACCTGTACTTTGAAACCACAGCCTAAACAGGTGCCTTCACAGATGTGTGCATTCCCAGCAATTCTTTTAACTAGAAAGAATGTCAGTGTGTGACACAAGGATTAAGATTTCTCTTTCCAGCCTCCCCTTACAGTCAGGAAAAACCTTCCTGGTTGTCTCCTCAGCTTTTCTGCTGCACTCTCTCCAAGCAGCATTTACACTTGTCAGAAAGCTGTGCTATTACTACACTCTCAAATTTTATCTTGCATAGCCAAAATGCTATGTTAGGCCTATCTGCAAATTTCAGCACAGTGCATTGCAGCATGTTCATAAAACAGAAGTTCATACACACAAAGCCAACATTAATATGCAGCAGTTGAAAATGGATAATCTCAGTACACTGAATGCCAATGTTGTAAAACTGTGAGATACACTAAACTTGGATATACTGTCATATTAAATACAAAACTAATGTTACTTTAGTGGTGAAACGGAGCATCGGAATTACCAGAAGTGTGTTCCTAGTGTTACAGTGGGAATAATTACAGGGTATTGAATATGTTATAGAGGGAACTTGACAATGTGAAGCAATGATGTAACAAGGGAAGTATTTCCATACAGTTTCTGCTCTTAATTCCTTTGGGTAACAGTGACAGAAAAAATAAAGAGGGTAAGAGACAGAGAAAGAGCACTAAACTCTTTCTAATCACCCTAAGTGTACATTAGAGAATCTGGCTGCGACATTAGTGAAATTACACAGCATAGTTCAGATCAGGGGGACTGGATTTAATATACAGAAACCCTTTCATAGGCTGCACTGAGGATAATATGGTAAGGAACATTGGGCTGGAAATTTGCAGGGTGAAAAAACACACACTGTACAGTTTCATTAAAAGTTTGAGAGCAGCTGATATTCTTGGTAACAAATCTTTCAAGAAGCTGCAGCAGCAAGGCACAAACTAACATAGCCTTAAGCTGATGGCAATTACACAACAGTTCAAATATAATACCTGCCTGGCCAGGACAGTGATCACTGTATTCATATGCAGTCTGGGCAGCCTGTCTTGGAGACACAGGGACCAGTTTGGGATATAAATTATTGGAGAACTCAAAGATGATCTTTGACAAAACCACCCTAGAAAGAACAAAGCACTAGAAATTGCCCAAAGCACAATAACTGAACATAAAACAACGTTGACTTGCACTGAAGTCCCAAGGCTCAGACAGCCACTTGACAACCAGCAGTGTGTACATGCTTTCAGTGCATCTCAGAAAAGAAACATCTGGGAAGGCAGATGACACACAGGAAAATGTGCATTTGTGGGCAAGAGCTGGAGAATGTGCAGCAGGGACAATGTGTGTATGTATAACACAGACATGCTGTACCTTAGGTTCACACAAAGTTGGAAATTCAGCTATCCAGAATGGGAGCACCATGACAGAGCTTAAACCAGGGAAACAGGAGGTTTACTGTGGGAATTGGATTTAACTAGGTCAGTGCCAAGGTTATCAACTCAGATGTCTGTGCACCCAGGAAGAGGGTAACATACTAAGTCTGGCAAGGAGGAGCCCCAAACTTATCATCACATCTCTCCATAATTTTCACCTCTTTTCACAATTAGGAAGAGAAGCACTGGATTTTTCACTGCACAAATGAGAGGAGAAACACACAAAAGGGTATAGCACAAAGATAAATATGTGGAGAGAGGTAGAAATGATGGGCAACAGATAGGAACAGAACATCAGTGGAAGGAGAGTTTTGTAGGGAAAGGGAAGAATTACAAAGACAGGTGTTCAAAGGAGCTCGAGGCTGTCACACAAGTAGAAAGAGGAGAAACACACAAAGAGCTGAGCAGGCAGCATTCATCTGGAATAAAAGAGCAGGCAATGAGGCATATAGCAGAGACACAAAGAGAAAAGAGGGGCTGCAAGAGGAAGAAGTGTTTGCACACTTTTTCTGGAGGGTTGAAGAAGGTTCATGAGCACACATGGAGGTCTTCAGTAAAGGACTGAATGCTGAAACCCACATCTCCCTTCAGTCCCTTGGTCCACATCAATGGATTTTTAAGACATGCTATAATGCTGGGCTGTGAAATGAGAAGAGCTGTTCTTTAAGATGGAGTAGTATTTCATACCATGTAGGAGGGTGCTGATCTGGTACAATGCACTGTGTGGTGATTACTTTTACAGGAGTGCCAATAGCATAGACAGGTGCTTTACAAAACAAACTATGAACATTTTAAAAATCAAAGGTACATGGATGTGCCAACACGAGGCAAATGCTACCCTTGTTTTTTCTAAGAGCATAAACAGCCCATTCACCCAGATCAAATGTGATTAAGGCAAATAAAGCTAAACTAGGACAAGATTAAGATAGATACACTGTCTATTTAAGCACTTGCAGAACAACTGCTGAGCTTCATTCCCAAAGGGCAGTGCTCACAACCTGGGCACTCATCAGAACTGGGAACCTGTTTTTTATCTCTAATCAAAAGAAACCTTTTATACAACCCAACTCTGTAACACTCAGCTGTCTGCCTGTATCTTATCCTTGGCTGAGACCACAGCCCATCCAACATAAAAGCAGTGAAGCCAATTTCTCTTTTTTTTCTGTCAATAAAACTAGTGGTAAGCTTCACTCTGCTAGGGTTCTCACAGAGCTAATCTGGACATCCTCAGTCCTCCAAGACAGTTTCATGGGTGATGAGCACAACAAAGGTAAAGCTGGCCAAAGAACAGCTGCTGAGGGAAGGAACACATGGGCACATAAACTGAATATTTGAAAAAGGGCTGGCAAGTAACCCTTATCAGAAAGGGTTAAAGGTCCAGGAAGAATCCACAGGAAGGTGCACCACCACTCTGTGACCATGGAGGGATCTCTACTGAGAATGAGGAAGCACCAAGAGCTCTGTGTCTTTCCTCAGCTCTCTGTATTAAGTTCCAGAACAGTTCATACATAGCAGAGACTTTCAAACAGGTGGCATTGTTACTGGAGAAAGGAAATTACTTCTGCCTCCATCAGTCAGAATCCCTTTCTACACATCTTAGGGAAGGGTCATGGGCCAGCACAGTCATCCACTATCTCCCACAGAAAAAAAATGCCCTGAGCAACTGAGGTTGGGAAGAGCACAGACAGGGAGGGAAGATCACAGAGCATCATCTCAAAAAGTAACAGCCAGGACAGATAATGCATCAACCTAACCAGGTGTTGTCAGATCAAATCAGAAACGCTGCTGCTACCCAGCTTTGAGTTAATGTAGGTCAAGACACTCCACTTCTCTCCTCTATGTAATCTCCCACACTTGTTATGTAGAAAAATGCAAAACAAACAGCACACTAAAAATAGGCTGAAAAGCCAAAAACATTACTCAGATTATGTTGTGAGCATGTAGAAACAGCAGGAGAGCAACAGCTCTCAGATTTGGGAGATGAGGTATATTCATGTCATTTAAGATCATTTCATCTGTTTTCGGGGCACACTTTGGAGAGCAATGCCACAGTGTGTATTGTATTCACAATAAATACAGACATATGACCAATGCAAAGCTTTTCAGTGGAACTTAGAGAGGTGATAAAAATGGTCATACCAGACCAAACCAAATTACCAACCCTTTCTTGATAAAGCAAGCACTCAGTTACAAATAAATTAACTCACTGTGTTTTTTAAACAAGGAGAAGCTAAAAGCAACAGAGGAAGCTTAACTGCAGTTGTGTTACACTGGTATCAAAGAACTAATTAGAAAAATTAATTCTAATTTTTAATTAAAGATAGAGAATATTGTGACACCAATTAAGGCCTAGTGAAGGGAAATGGTGCAAAAAAGAAACTTGGATGGGGGGGTCTGTTTTTAATAAAGTAAACCTTCTGCCTCTCACCTGCAGTGGAATTTTCATGAAATGACATTGGACCTTTTGGTCTCTATTGTGTGACTTGAGAGAATGCTGCAAGTTAGAGCAGAGATTTATCAGCCTTATAAGAACTTCTGCTACTTTGTAAATCACCACTGCAAGAAGCAGGTTATGTTGTTTAAAACTATCTTTATACAAGAACTTCTAAAATACTGGCATTTGATAAGTCACATCTTCAGCATTTCAGTGCAGCTGAATTTTTTTGTCTACAGGCTTCTCCTTCCAGAGTCACTGTAGAGCCACTTTCTTGGGGTAATAACCCATTTCAGGCAGAGTTTGGGAAGCTACTGTCCAACTGTGAGAGATGTCCCTTCAGCTGACACACAGTGACTGGGCATGTGAAGCAACCAGTTGTACCTCAGAGCAAAGGAAAACATGTTTTCCTAAATCATCTTCAATTATTTAAGGCCACCTTGCTGTGATTTGCTCTGGAAGAGCCCAGACATGCTTATGATTTCCTTTGTGACAAGAGCAGTAGTTCCCAGCTGTGGCTGAGATCTGCCTCAATATGCATTTTCACATGATTTCACTTTTTTAGAAAATGAAGCTAATCCTTCCCCAGCTGTAAAGCAGAAAGATTAGGACAACTGGCTTCTCTTCAGGCAAGCTCAAGGGCAGTGTCTCAGCTGAAATTACTCCACCTGGACCCTGGTGAGACACCATTTGTTGTATGATATTAAGATCAGTATGGCTAATGATGGAGTGCAGAGATGTTCTAATGCCATTAAATGTATGAAAATCTGTCGGGTTTTATTTCTGGCCAGTAATTTCACCAATATCTCCTGAAGTGTGGTGGGAAAAAAAACATGTTTTCTTGACAAATGAATTGATGAAAGGGCAAGCAGCCCAGATGAGCTTAAAATAGTCAGATTGGTAGCAGAAGCATTTCAGTGGTGAAGAAGACAAGGGAAGTATTCTAAGACTATATATATAAAGAAGCTGTAAAAGACTTTAAAGAGGAAAATAAGGAGACTTACAGCTGTCTTTTGCAAAATGAAAAATATTAGTGTTAGTTTACAAAGCAATAAACAGAATTTAAATAATGCACATAGCATAAAAAGAAAAAATAAGTTCAGAAACCAGAGTCAGGCAAGTGGTTTGAAGTATTTTGTAAATACCAGGAATAACCCTAAGCTATATAATTGAGCTTTTAGTTCAAAAAACAACAACTTACATCTCCATTTTAGCATATTACTTTCCAGTTAAACCAATTACACAGAAATCCACCTTTGATGGTTAACAGAAGATGATAAAAATATTCTATAATGGGATGCAAAAGCTACATTCTCAAGTAAAAAACCCCACCCACACTACATAATTTTGTAATTTATTTTCAAGTAAACATTCCATGAATTTGAAATGCATAACCTGGGCTGGAAGTTGACAGGTACCATCAAATTATGAGGTACTAAAATTTTTAATTTTGATTTTTAATCAAATTTTCTACCCTAAACATCAAACAGATTTTATGTCTAAAATACCATGTAAAAATGACACTCTTCCCTGGGAGATTTACTACTTCAGAGCACAAACACAAAATCCGATCCTCCAAATGCTCCCACACTCTCTGATACAGGTTGGGTCTCAAATAACTTAGTGGCATGAATCTAGTGACCAGTGAGTCAAAGGTGGCAAACACTGGCACTACCACAACTCACACCACAGCAGTGTTTATCTCAATTTCTGCAGAATTAGACCCACAAACTTGGGTCCATAACACAGCTTTTGTTCACTCCTGAATACAGAAGCAGAGCCCTACTGAAAACCCCTGCCCACACACTCAGAGCCTTTAATCCCCTACATGAGTATAGCAACTTCTTTCAGTAAGTGTGATTTGAGAAAGGCTCAAGTCTATTGCACGAAAACGAGTCATCAGAAAACAGATTTACACTGGAAACGACGTATTGGAATGAGTAAGAACAGAATAACCCTTTGAAGTCTAAAATAACATCTTTTAAACTATTTCAAACAGCATCACAAGAACAGGTTGTTGATTGTGGATATGGAGTGGGAGGCAGAGGACAAAACCAGCATTGGCTTCACCGATATCCCTACAGCAATTCATCCCAAAAGGAAGAGATCTGGAATGTGGACCCTCCTCATGTGGCACAACGCCCTGGCCACCAGCAACCACGACCAATGGCCATACTGGAAGGTGCTGGTTCACTTGGTCTCCACTCTTACATGTATAAACTGCAATATTTCAGAATATCTCATCACTACAAGTGCCTCAGCTGAAAGAAATGAAGGGGAAAGAAGTCTTTTAAGTGCAAGGCAAAGTGCCTTGAACTGCTGATTCCTGTTGTGCATTAACCTGCTCAGGACAGGGGGGTCTTCTCCTCCTCAGCACATGGCTCTGCTCTCCTGACCTCCCTTCTGCTCTCCTGACCTCCCTTCTGCTCTCCTCGCCTTCCCACGACCAGCATTTTCTCCTCATATACGTAGGAAACAATTTTATAGTGTCTGTATTCAAAAAGCCTGAAGAATGGTGCTTCAGCTCTAAAAGAGATGGTTGTAAAGATTTGTTTCTTGGTGTTCAGCAACAGATCCACTTGACGAAGAGCTTTGTAATGAACCTCGACAGGACAAGACTCGGTAGCTACCAGTGCTTTTGCCTTACTCACCATGGCATTGTAAAGGAGCAGATTTTAATGCAATATGTCTCTTACAACACATTTCTCAGCAGCAGCATTCATAAGCACGACACCGAGAAGACAGTAACATTCCAATTTCAAGCCTCACAGGGTGCTATTAAACAGCAGGGAAAAATTACAGGAGGTACTTTGGCACCTTTAACTTTTAATAGTCATTTTAATGCAGATGATCTTGACATAATTTTCCTGCCTATTTGGTAATCTTATTTGGAAAACGGAATGAACACAAGATCATTTTGCAATATACAGTAACGCTCATTTTTTTTCAGTATCTGTTTTCTTGAGCATCCTTCTAAGAGATCTTATCATAAACCAGTGTACTCTGAATTGCTAGAATTTACTTGACTGTGTTGGCAGCTGGTGCTGATAGCTACAAATGGGAGTCACAGAACTCTAAATTAGAATATAGTGCATCAATGGATTCCTTTAGGTGTAGACTTTTTAATAGCATCAAAGGAGTGACTGCATTTATGGCTCAAGTGGTATCTCGAGTTTTTTACCAGCTTAACTTGTAAAGTCAGTTTAGTGGCAATGAGACTTCAGCAATTTTTTCCCCTAAAATGTATGTTTACAAAAACAAGAGAAACAATTTTTTGTTTTCTTTTTTTTTTTTTTTTTTCAGAATACTCCCTGGAACCCTTCTAGGAAATAACCACCTAGGAAAGGGAGCTGTGATTTCTTAATCATGCCTTTTTTGGGGGAAGGGAAAACAGAATAATCAAACCAAACCCCTCCACAAAACCCAGATCAGGGCTATGGCCACACAGCCTGAGATTTTTATGAAGATTAACATTACATCTTTTAGCCTGTGTCCCTCAGCACTTCAGCATAAAGATGATGAAACTATAAATAAAACTTCTGAGTACAGCTTCACCAATAAAAATACTTAGAACAAGTAACAGAGTTTCAGATAAAGCTGCAGTGCAAAATCCCAAAGATGATTTGACATCCCACACATTTGTCTTTCTGCCTTCTGGAGATACTGATGGGCCAAATGGTATGTTTTATATTTACCAATATTTTTGCCATGACAGCAGGACCTCAGAACCAGCCTTCAGCAGGGTCTGTGTTTTCATAAGCCCTAGAGAATTTTTATCCATATATAAAGCTATTGAGAGAAACTCCATTAGAATGAATATCCTTTCCATGGATATCAAAATAAACCCTCGCATATTAGAAATCAGAGGGAAAATCAAGCCAAATATTTAAATCATATAAAATTGAGGAAAAAAATAAGAAAAAGAAAATTAAAGCAATTATTAAAAATGAAAAATCAGAACTAGGAGGAAAAGGTTTCTCCTCCACAAAATTAAAATGTTACATTTCAGTCTGGAACTTAAAAAAATTAAGTAAAAAAAATCTAACTTAAGGAAAAGGTTTGAAAGAAATCTTATTCTGAAAAAGGAAAGATTCTATTTTAAAAACTGACAAAACTAAATGTTTCAAATTGTTTTGTTTTATTAATTGTTGTTTGTGCCAAATGAAGCTCTGCTCCATTACATCTGTTTCAGGTAGCCCAATTGTTTCTATATTCACATCAATCAAAATGTGTGCTAACAGTCTGCATTACAGCAGAACTCCCTGCACAGAGAATTAGCTGGGATGTGTCATTGTACAGCACAGTAATTCCAACTAATCCTTTCCAAAAACCTTAAGAAAAAAACACCAAGGAAAAAAAAAAGGAAAGAAAAAACCCATATGAGTCAATTTTACTTTCTCATTGAAAAACAAAAAAAAATCACATTATTACATTCACTGACATTTTTTTTTAATTGTATCTTTTGAAGCCTGAAACACAGTTTGAATATAAGAACAATAGAATAACTATTCCCATACAGACAGGAATTCCTACACTTCTATACTGCTTGAAGCAGGAATCAAAATCTGCTTTATTCTGTTCTCTACGTACACTTGTTCTATTCACAAAGCCAATGTGTACATGGATAACTCAGGTACTTCCTTGGGAACTCAGGCTTCCTAGGCTGTCCTATTCCTTTGGAATGGATTGCTGGAAAAGCACATCTGCAACACAGAGTCCAATCTGCCAACCAGGGCAGCTGGAGCTCAAGTCAGACAGTGTCAATATTTGTCAGATGCCTCTGCTGCATGACTGGTCTTGCTCATGTTAGATCTCTGAATTCCACAAAAAATACGTAAATTCTGATTGCAGGAACCAGTAGATTTGTTTTCACAAGACCAGAGACACCTAAAAAGTAATAATATGAGCATACTTCTTGTTTTTCAAGTCACTGCTCTATCTGCATGAAGGATGCAATACCTAGTGGTAATAAAGAGGGAGAAGAAATTTGGTATAAAGTAATATTTGCAAATTTGGAGATGACAAAGATTAAAAATGGTATGTTATATCCAGAACACTAAAATTTAAGGAAAACAAAATTTATCTGGTTTCACATACCAATAACATATCTTTAACAGAACTAAAAAAAAAAGGTAACATAAATAAAGAGTGCCTGAAACCTAACACTCCAGAGGTGGTAGATATTTAAATTGGGATTTCATCTAATTTCTCAATCTCTAAGAGTAATACCTCTCCTCTTATTCAAGCTATGTGATCATTTTGGTCTATAGCTGCCACAGAACTCTGGCCGCTTTCATTTTTTTAATTATTATTCAATAAAAAAATGAAAGTGATCATAATTAGAGTCTGCAGGAAGCAAGTAAATCCAAGACGAGGTCAAAGAAATGTTTTGCTGTCCCAAGGACACCACCAGAAATGAAGTGGTGAGAATTCTGAACCACTTCCCTGTTCTCTGTGCCTGTCTACAAATGATAAAAAAGATTTCTCAGTCACTCACATACAGAAATCACACCAGCAAATCCATCAATGATAAAGCCCTTATACCATCACACCAGACTCAAATTATTTAGCCTCTGTTTCTCATGATTTGTAAAAGAAAGAAAGCTGGATAAAATTATAGATAAATGGCAAAAAGAGAATCCGAAGATGCTGAAGTTGTGCTCAAACACTCTCCTCTGAGAACTGAAGTGTATAACTTTGTAATTAGACTTTGGATGAGAAGACTACCATGTCTTAGTCTATTGTTCTTATCAGTGGTCTCTGGAGACTGTGGACAACATCCAGTAATGATTGCAGAATTTGATCATGTTTCTAAATTAATTGTGCTTTGGCCTGTTGGGAGTATACAGTCATATCCAGTGGAGAGGAGGGGAATAATACTGTATCGTGCCAAATAACCCCAAACAGTCATTGTACTCAGCCTAGGCTGTGAACTAAATCAACTCAATTTACATAACCAAGTTGAACGTATTAATTTACATAATCAGGTCTAAGTACAGCAAAGGTATGCAACTGCAGCACTAACACATTTCTCATTCAGGATTTGCAGTCTATTAGTTGTATTCAAATGACCTGAAGTATTTAAGATTTCTATACAGTGTCAACATGGCAAAGAAAGGGATTTACTTGGCTGAATAAAGTGTGGTTGGGAGAAAGATTAAAGAGAAGCAACCATTCCAATTTTCATTTTTTTTAAATTCCTATGTGTCTGACCAGACCATGCCTAATGAATATGCCTAATGAATATGTACCTCAGCATTTATGACAATTCTGAAAAGGATTCTCACAAGGAAATAAGCTGCTGTGGAAACACCAAACAAAAAATTCACAAACATGCTGCAGTACTATGAGCAAAAAAAATAGGAAAGGACTTTAGAGATGTTGCAGTACTGAGCAAGCTGAGTGCTTAGCCATCAAAGCTTAGTAGATTTCTAACTAAAGGACCAACAGTTTTCTTCAGAAAGTGAGAAAGCCACAGATTGGCATTTAGCAGAATGTGTCCTTTAGACTGTAACCTCATCATTAAAAAAGCCACCCAAAATTCACATCAATATTCAGGCCACTATATCTGAGTGCCCTTGGCTGCAGATGATGGCTGTGGGACATGGGGGAGCAGCTGAGACACAGGGGCTGCTCTGTCTGAGATGGATGAAGAGTGGAGAAGTCTGAGTGAGCAGAAACCTGGACTTCTTATCAGCCCCCATGAAACTCTGGCACAGCTGCCATCGACCTGCTGTGTTTGGACATTGTCCCCAACACTGGGCTACACATTTCACTTGCAATTCCTATAATTCTTGGGTTAGGACACTTCTACCTGTGCTCACTGACTCAGCCTTGGACAAAGGCCAGCACATGAAGCATCACCTTCCATGAAGTCTCACAGTTCCCTTCACCCTGTACACAGACTGTCTCTGCTTATGCCATTTTTGTGCTTGCAAAGCACAGGACTAGCTTTACCTGGGCTCCACTTCTTACCAAAGACTGACAGTGTTTATTCCAAGTACTGCTTCAGAGAAGCTCTAAAGTTCTTCTTTGGCAGCCACAGCTCCTGGTAGAGCAGCTGCTCGGGCATTTGCTCCTCAGCTGTGTGTGCCACATGTCCAGCCCAGGGCATCTGAGCCCTCACAATCAGTGCTTTGTCACTGCATTTCTGGGCTCCTTCTCATGTTAGCTCCAGGGCACCCCAGGAGATAGTAAAAATTGATTACACTTCAAGTAATTTCTGCTGTTTAAAATGTGAGTGCTTCCGTTCTGCAGTTGTTTCATTAGGGATTAAAAAAAAACAGAAACAAAGCAAAAAAGAAATCTGTAGCCCTGCAAATAAAAACTGATTCACTTACAGACTTTCTAACATTTCCATTCTGGCACTGTCTTTGAAAGCCAGTTTGAAACAACCCCTGCCTACCAAATTGCAGAGGAATTATTCTCAATTACAGCCCTCCATCTGTTAAAAAGTATAGTCACTGATCAGTGCTGACCTCTCCTGCGACAGGTCAAACAGATGAAAAATTCTGACAGCTGCTCAGTTTTGAAGCTCCAGGGAGAGGCAGACAGAGAAATAAGGAAAGAAATAAGGTTCCTCTGCTCAATTTTATTTCAATCTTTTTGTGCGTGTGTTATTAGTAAAACCACATTTGCTTTCTCTCTACTGAATAAATTGCACATGGCAAGGCAATTTTCTTTAAAGTCATTAGCTTAATGTTTTAATTTTGGTATCATTTGCAGAAATCTCCACCCAATCAATCACTCCAGCTTTTGTTTCCTAGTTCTGGACAGTTCTGCTGAGCAGCACAACTTTGCTCCCCTCTCTCTTCCAGTACCTATATAACTAGGTTGCATATAAATCTGATAGGATGGAGCAATGTCACACTACGGGGACAGACCTATTGCTGGGGACACTTTGCCAAGCTATGGAGTAATCACTGAAAACACTCTTTCAAAGCAGATTTGGGTTAATTAAATTTAACTGCATGAAGAGAGTTTCCTTAAAAAACTATCTGACATTTACCTGTGACTGTTCCCTCCAAGAAAAGGGTTTCTGTGCAGGGAAGAAATACAGACCTAATGAAAGGTAAACACAGAACAGTCTCACTTAAGACTGACTTAGCAAAGTCTACATACTCCTGCCTCCACAAGGTAGAGCTGTTAATTAGGAGTGGGAGCTATTTATATAGCTGGGCTGCCACTTCTAAGGATTTAAAAAAGATTAAAGGTACTGAAGAAAGAAGTGTCCCCTCAGGAGCACTTCCAACCCACATTTAGGTCAGCTCATGACTGATCCTTCAGCTATACCAGATGTGCTTTATTAGAGAATGCTGTGCTCTGCCCCCAAAAGAAATGCAGTTATTGAAGCTCACTGGAAAGAGCACAACCTGGCTTGTGCAGCCTGGGCAGGACAAAGGAAACAGGAAAGCAACATTTTCAATGACAGTGAAAGTCTTACAGAAAATTCTGGTATTCATGTTCATCTGCTACTCTACTTTTCTACAATTGAAATAAACAAAAAAAGGAGGTCTAGAACTGTTGAATAGTTTCTTCTTGAGATCATTGGCTAAACAGGAAAAAATATAAACAAGCAGAGAACCTATAACTTCACAATATTTCAAAATGTAAATAAAATATTTGTGTGTTTGTTTGATTTTTTTTTAAATTAAAACAAAAGCAAATAACCACCAAAATCATCAGACACAATACCACATTTTTATTCCAGGTTAAGCAGAGCCATCCGTTCAATCTACACTAATAATTTCCAGGTTGGGATGCTGCATTTGCAATGATGGAACTTAGGCTGATTTCAGAAGAAAATGTTCTGGAACAAAAATCCAAATGATTTATTCTTAACATGTCAAATCTAAGGAATATTTTCCTACAGCTGTGTATACTAACCGTAGAAACACTTTTTTGTTGACTATTTTAAGCAGAAGATAAGTTCTTTGTGTGAAGAAAAAAAAAAAACAAACCACAAATTCAGTTGTCTGTGTATCTTTGCTTAAAGTGGCAAGAAACTGTTTTGTTCCTGTTTTAGTCTCTTAACTAATCCTGGAGAAAATGTTGGCTTTTGTTACCTTCAGCTTCAGACATGAGCAACCCCACCTGCCTGGTAGGACAATTCCAACCCATGAAGATGGTCCTCTAGGGCTTTTTCCTGCCTTATTCTCATACCCTCGTCCTGTCTTACACTCACAGACATTCTTTCCATTTCTCCACTCACTATTATTGTTTTTCATCATCCTGTGAGCACCAGAGCCAAGCATGATACCACAGCAATGGCCTCATTGATGTGATGTGTGAGAAAGTGAAAGGTTTTGGAGGAGATCATTTCAACTCTGCTGACAGCAGAGGACTGCTTCAAATTCATCAAAACAAAATGTGCTATGGCCATGCAAACTGCCATTAAGTCCCCTGAAATCACAAGGATAATATAGTGAAATGTCAATCCTAGATATCAGTTAAAAAAAAAGCCCATTTCACTTTGAGTGAACTGCACATGTAGGAGAAATCCCAAGGGAAGTCTCCAGTGCAGTAGAACCAGGGCTGGTGAGGCACAGCCTGTGATCCAGGCCTGGTAATTCAATTGCTGATTATTCCCCCATATTACAGGTTCAGGATCTCACTGCAAAGACAGGTGGGTGCTGCAGAGTCAATCTGAGGATTGACGTGGCACAAAAAAACATGGAGTGAAGATTTGATGTTCTTAATTCCTCTGATAATTCATATAATCTCAGGTATGGGGAAATTGCCACTGTATGTGATTTCCACTTACATTTTGACCACAAATCCTTAGAGACTTTATTTTTGAAGTCTGAAAGGTGGATTTTTCCAGCTCTTACACATTACTTGGCACTGCTAAAAGATTTCTACCTCTTTCCCAAGAAAGGATGAGCAAAGCAACTGCTGTACAATCTCTGGCATGCCCCACACCCCACCCTCAGCTGTTGAGATGCTGTCCTGACTGAGTCTAGCAGAACATGACCTGTGTTTCACCCAGTCCTTGAGAATAAAAGACCCCACAATAATTATCTTGATCGTAATTGCAATTTTAATAATCTGACAAGAGACATAGTTCAGAAAACACTCTGGAGAGATTTATCAATTAAACTCACCTCCTCAGTTACTATTGCAACTCATACAAGGTCTACAGCACTTCTCGGCTTTGCTATCTTTGGTGGTGATAAATACACTTTTATGACTTTCCAGATGTTAGTGTACAAAGTCTCTTTCATTATTCATGCTCCATAAACCCATATGAAGAGCTGGGCAGAGATCAAGCACATGGGAAACCTAATTCCAACTATCTCACCATATTTTAGTAGTAATTTAGCAGCAGCATGCTCAGTGCCCTTATTTATGAAGGTTATCTGACTTAGAAATATATAAAGCCTCTAGTTGTCCTCTCACAGAAGTTTTTCACTACTGGAGCTTGAAACACATCAGGATACCATAAGTCCCACAAACAGCCAGCAAGGGATACAACAAAGCCTGATTTAACTGACAATCTCAGCTTTGAAGTTAAAACTTCCCAAGGAGGTTAGACCCAGAAGTTGACCTGAAGGCTCATCTAACAACACTTCGTGTTGTTAAACATGAAGGAGTCAAAGATTTAAAGCACCCAAAAAGAATCATGCAACCATGGTTGCAGTTCTCTTTTCCAAGCGGGATTTGTGAAGTTTTATTTTGCATTTTAGGAGACTGAAGATCTTGGTTTAAACCAGTTCTTAGCTAATAAGTCAACCACCTTACACCATGGGCCTTCAAAATGGAAAATCAGGCTTTTGCTACTCAATTAAAAAATGCTACCAAAACATCTATTTTATTTTAATGTTGGCAAAGACGAAAACACTTCCCAAGATAAAAGTCTGTGTTTACCAATTATGCATTAGCAGCATGGTCTCCTTTCTGCAGATGTGTTTCAGCCTCTGGGATTAGAAATCCCCAAACCACTAGTAAACAACAAGCAGAACAGCAGAGAGAATTCTGGATTCAAAGAGTCTCCTTTCCATTTAAAGGTCTAAGTGAAAAGGAATATCCCTAATTACTCTGATATCTCCCTAATGAGTGACACATATGAAGGCAGAGGGATAGAAATTATAGTCATAAGTGACACAGGGCCTCCAAACTGCCCAGTGAAGCAAGGGATGCTCTCAGAGAGCCAGTGACTTCTGAAGACAAGGGCTACACCAAACCCACAAAGATCCACAGGATGAGCTTTACCTGTTAGTTTTCTTACTCTAGAAGATGCTGCTGAGCAAACCAAAGGGCATAAGACCCTTGGGAGACTAAGAAATCTGTGAGCTCTGGTGGCAAAACACCCTTTCTTGCTTCAGGAAGGGTAGAGACAACAGTAGCATGTGTTTCAGAAATCCCCCCAGCTTAATTTATAACGTGCCTTTCCCTCTGCACAGAAATAAAGAGTGCAGGGAGTATTCTGCCACAAGTAGTAGCAAAGGAACCAAAATTCTATACCACAAGTATTTGTATGTAGGTGGATGCTACCTTTTTAATGCATAGTGTCTCATTGCCAAGAGATCAGTCAGAACATATGTATCAAATCAACACTTTCACAGAGCCAACTGTGAAGGGGAAAAAAAAAGATTTTTTTTTTCTCATTCCTTTAGGGGACATAACCAGAATAAAATAATTGCAACCCTTCTCCTGCACTAAGCACCTTCCCAACCCCCTTCCTGAACCACAGCTTGGGCAGTCCAGCTCCTCCTAACTTTCTGGACCCAAAAATTCAGAGGAGCAAATGCACAGTGTGATCTCTGGCTCTTGATTCTCAGCCTGATGAGTGTATAGAGGTGAATTCATGGTCTCTGTCCTCCCTCTATTGCTGACAAAGCCCCTACCCAGACAAAGGACATCGGAACCAGGGCTCTCTGGGACACACCATCATGCTCTGCACATTCTGTGAAAGCCTAACAAGGTCACACACACCACAGGGCAGCCTGGGACAGAGGGCTGGATTTGCACCAATAAAACAAAAATTCTGTGTTAATTAAAGAACCCACTTTACCTTTTAAACTAAACCAAGGTGAATTTGCTTCAATTTACCCCAGACATCCTTCTAGCTTGCAATAGTCATACTCAGCAACACTGAACTAGCTTCTGACCACTTCAATTCAATCTTCAATTCCTTAAGAATGGAAACGTAGTACTAAAAATGCCTAAAAAGTTTAGATCATTCCAAGGGAGTTTGTTATTCTGAAAAGCTCCCAGCTCCATTTATGCCATAAAAGAACTTCATGATTGAGTCATTGAAACTAGCATCAAAACAAAAGTGTAAGGAACTCTTGAGGAAGCATGAAGTGACTGTACATCCACATTTGTCATCTCTAAACTCAGTTCTGTTACTACAAAATCCTGCTTACCTTTTCTGATGATGGATATAACAAACGCATAATTTGCCTCAGAGGCAAAGCAGAAATTAAAAATGCATTCATTCATGCAATGTGAAATCTGGGATACATCCATTTGGTTTTGTTCTATTATTAAAATAAGAAAGTTTAAACAAGATGCAAATTTGGTATGAAACTTAATCCTGAAACTCCTAGGGTCCACTACAATGCTTGGACAAAATTCAAATACATTTTATCCAAAGTATGGTACCAGCTTCCATCGAAAAATTATATGTTCAGTCACAAATGGTTATTGTAAAATCTTTATTAACCTAAGTGCATATAAAAATTGTGAATTCTTAATACAAAGCAGTATTTGACTTTTAAATTTCATTTTAAGCTTGCCCTGTTCACTTGGAATGTGATTACAGAGTAAATTAAAAAGTAATCACATGTGAATTACATTTCCTCATGAATGTAATGACTTCAGGAGACTGATTAATGTTAAGCAGTGCCTGTCCTACCTCATGCATACCTTCCCAGGTGAGATGTGCAAGATAGCTGTCGTGAGTTGATTTAATTTCCTTTCTCTGGTAGTCCAGTGAGAAATGTTGAACAGAAACCAATTCAGCGCGTTCATTAGATCTGTATGTGTTCACTTCTTTTGTCCATCCAAGCACCATCTGCAAAATGCTATCAGTGTCAGCTTATGATTGTGAGCAAGACCCAAGAGACTTTGCTCATCCTGTACATTGTATTCTAGCCAGGAAAACTCTTTACATTTAGATAGAACAACTCAGGTGGTGCAGAGAGCAAGAGATACATATGTGTCAGCATATTAAGGCCTGATGAAAAAGAATACCTTGTCAATAAGCTTGGAAATAGGCCTGTCTAGGAAAATACACACACACACAAATGTATATGCACCCATTTAAAAGCTGCACATAACTCAAAACACGCCTAAAACATTTAGTTGAAAATAATTTTTTATATGAACATAGGTATTAAAATAAAAAAATCATAAAATTTACAGGAGTAATTTACTATCTTATGAGTAAAATCGATGGCACCAAATTTTGTCTCTAACGCAATAGCCACACTATGGCTCGGTTCAAACTTTGGTTCCTAAGTTTTATTTTTAATTTAAATAAGAAGCAGAAAGAATATTAGCCTTATCCTCAGTTTGTTCAGATCTGTTCTCCTTACATTTTGTCTTTTTCAGAGAAAGACTCATATCCCTCTTTTATTCTTGACTTCAATAATAAATAGACATCCACCTAATATCATGGCTCAAGTGAGTCACAAGAAATAAATTCAACTTTCTGAACAAGTTTGTATATTTCTACAGATGGTTTCTATTCAGATAATAATTTTTAAACCCTTTTGTAGGCAAAACATTCCACAACATACATAGACTCAGCAGGGTATTTAAAGCATATGAGAAGAGGTAAATGCAGAATGTCTCTGAAGCCAGGAAAGGTAGATTCTCCAAAGGAACCAACCCTACATGACTCATCACTGTCTCAGAGTGTGATACTGATGTTTTTGAAGTCTTAGATACCTTGATGGGTAATAATATGAATGTGAGATGAATATATGGAGACCAGTATTTACAAAGCAAATCTCTCACTTAGTTTTTACCCATTACCAAAAAAAAAAAAAATTAAAGAAGTATAGACCCAGCTATGATTTTAGCTGCATTAATTTTGCAGCTTAATTCAGCCTTGCAAATACTAAAGACAAAAGCACAGTCTAATTGTTCCAGAGCCCAGTTCATCTCTGCTGGCAAGAGGATTGTTCTGAATTCTAAGTATGTCTTTTAGTGGCAGCATGCAAATAAATTCCAGCATATTAACAAGGCTTTTTACAATTATATATTCATACGTGTATATATTCCTTTTCATCACCTTATGTCGTCACTTTTTGCTGCGGTCAGGCCGCTGTCGGCTTCTCACCACCCGGCTGCTCCCTGTGACAGCAGTCACCGGTCAGGTGGGGAACTGCCCCGATGCTTAATAGGCAGGACAGCACCTTAGGTCAGACCTAAATCTTTACACACCTGCCCCATGCTGGACTAAGTCCCGATGGATGGAAACGCGTCGTCAATGGGCAAAGGAATCGAGGAGACCTTCCTGGGGTGTCACGGTCCAAGGTTATTCAGGACTCTGGGGACACAAACCCACAGAGCCCCTTCTGTCCGCAGGGGAGACAACCCAGAAAAGGGCCACACGTTACAACGTCTCACCCGGTGACAAGTGAAGGGAGACAAACCCCGAAAGGCCCAGAACAAGGATGAGCAGCAGTATTTAACAGGGGGAGCAAACAGGGGAGGAGACAGGGACGGACCAATGAACAATGAGGAAAGGAGGGGTCAGGGAATGATTGACATAACAAGGTAACCAATGAAGGCAGGGGGAGGAGCTGGGAAAGTCACGTGAGCCAATGGAACGTCGTAGTTTAGGGGAATTCCCAGGAGGGGCCTAATGATCGACAGGGAACGTGCCAGAACAAAAGGAGTGGTTTGGGGGATTGACAGGGAAGGGTCTGGAATAAGGGGTGGAGTTAGGGAGAGATTTGAGGAATTTACATAATAAGGGGTGTATACAGTCAACAGAACAAACCATTACAGAACAGAGACAGAACAAACCATTAGAGATTTAAAAACACACCACCACAACTTTTCATTATTTGTGTATCCTCAGCAGTAATGCTTTGTTTCTTACCAATTTTCCTCCCCCTCCCAAGCCTGCTCCATCTCCTCTTAGCAGTGCCCCCAACATAACACAGCCCAATGTTTCTCCTGTCTTTGCCATCCTGGTTAGATCCCAGGTGGAGCCATCCTCACCCAGCCTGATCTTTTGGCTGCCCCTGCAGCAATACATTCTCTTCCATCCTCCAGCTGTGCCCAAACAGGTCACAATTTGGATGTACTAGATAAAACGTGACCCCTTTAAAACTATATTTTGATGCAGCAGCAAATAAAAACCCTGCAAACTGGACTATCTCCTGATAGGAATAAAAATCCCTGCATATCATCAATTTTGTTCTCTATTTTTGTATGTGAAAGTCCAAAATACCTAAACATCTTATAAAGGAAATGTTGTCTGTAACAAGGGACAACATCATTATGTGACTATTGGTGCAACTATGTTCTCTTTAAGTGTTATGCAATGTCATGCTCCTTTTCCAGCCCAGGGGATTACTGGTTTAAACTTTCCTCTTGACACCCAGTACTCCAGTTTCCCTTCATGAGAAGGGCACACAATCACCAGACACATTTTTCATAAAGTGATGGTGCTCTCCTTCTTTCTGCTTCTTTTTATTTCATTGGACACTAAGGACCTCAACAGACTATTCATAAAGAGAGCAAGAGATACTACTGCTCCAAATATCATTCTGTCTCTTAAATAATATAACTTGAAATTAATTGGCATTAATTCACTTGTTCAGAGTTGTACAAGAGATGTTGTTTACAAACAGCAGGCATGGTTGACTGATTACAGATAGGTAATTAATTTAGAAAAGTGATATTGTAAAATAAGAATCCAATATAATCTCAGTAGGTGTCACTGTAGTCAGAAGAACATACCAGAAAAAGGATGCTGAGTATTTAGATGGGACTGGCATCATCTGTTTTGCTCGAAGGAAATATTTATTCTATTTACCTGGGCTCTTCCTGTTTTGAACATATTTTTAATCACAAATATTCAATTCAGAGCTTGACCTAAGTTATTTTTTCACTGGAATAAAGATTCAGAGGGCAAGCACAGTAATTCTCTGCCCAGAGTGAGATTCCTAAAGCACACACTGCTTGTAATGAGTGTTACCATTGAGATATTTTTCTGCAAAATGTGTTTCCTGAATTATGAATGAAAATAAAATGAAACATCTAGCTTGACACAAGTTACTTCAGTATGTACCTACTGCCATTTTTCAGGGCAGGTTGTTTTCATAAGCAATGCAGTGAAGGGGACAGAATGTTAGTGTAGCTGTCAGGATGTCTGAGTCTATTTGAGCTCTGCCATTCATTTGCAATATCACTTTTCCAAACCACATCTTACCTCTGTGCCCTGTTCTCCTGCCATATTTGCTTCTTATGCTTACTTAGTTCAAGCCTCTTCTAAATCACTTATTTTGTGTCTGTGCAGCATGTAACTTAGTGGAGTTCCAGTTTGATTTACACCGAAGAGGGGGGTGATGCACATGTGCTGTGCCACATTGTCCCTGCTGGCACTGCACTTTAGTGCCACAGCCCATCCCAGCAATTCCACAGCCCATCCCAGCAAACTGGACACTGCCCAGGTCAGACTACACGGTTTGACCCAGTCCTGTTTCTTATTGACAAATTGTTTCTCCTTCCTCACAGATCATGATGTCCATGAAGCAAAACAAAAACCTTAATAAGCTCAGTATTTCTCTGCTATCAGCACTTGATGAATATAAAACTGCTAGGATTTTAATATTAACTGATGTGGCACAGTTGTGAGATGGATATGGCAGCTAAGGGCACTGCCCATATGCACCTTTACAGCCATATAACAGATTTGTCTCTGTTACAAGTTATGTACTGCACAACTAGCAGCATAATCAGCCACTGAACTATGCCACTTAAGAAATCATAAGGCAGCCTGAGGAAAGCTTTTTAGAAGAGAAAACCTAAAATTTTATCAAATGTTTCTACTAACTGTTTTCCATTTGTTTTTGAAAGGGATCAAACAAGAGAAAGGATTTCAAAATGTGTTTACAACACTGCACACATGGCTATAACATGGCAGTATGGCAATTAAAGTCTTCTAAACAAAATCAGCTGGAAAAGACCTCAAGGAATGGGCAAAACTGTTCATCTGAACACACTTCACTTTTCAAAATTTGTTTGACCATTACCAAGGGACAACAACAAACCACTACACCTTTAACTGTCTATGCTCAGCATGTAGAAAGAAAATGTATTAAGCAGTCAACACACTAAAAGGGGAAAAAAACCAAAAAGACCCCAAGCAAACAAACAAAGACCAGTATACCTTCTAAAACTAAGACACTCATTTAGGATGCAGAAAACCCAGCTTCAAATTCCTTTGCTGTTTCTTTCTGTGGCTTGAATCTGGTTCATGCCAAAGGAATGCCCCAAGCACTTAGTAACTTTGGAGTGCAGCAGATTAGTTGTATTTTGTAAAACCTTTCAAAAGTTTCTTTTCATTCCACTGAAAATGAAGCTGATTTCACAGTATCATGTTTTTGTGCACCTTGGAATTGGTGTCTTCCAGCCAAGCATATTAACATTCCACAAGATTTCATTCAAAAATTAGTGAAATTACTTTAAGTCTTCACAAAAAAACATGAAGGTAGTTCAGGATTAATCTTCTCAATAGCCTTGATCAGAAATACTCAAATATGGATTGATTTATTAAGGTGTTAAATAAATATTTCTTTAACAACTGAATTTATCTCAGCGTTCTGCCTTTATCACCTATTGAAAGAAGTCCCTACTACAGAAAACCAAGGATTTTCAACAAAGTAAAAGCCTGTTGTTATTCTGATTGGCCCTGGACGACCATTTTCTCTTTAAGACAGCAGTTAAATCCCCAGTAGCTACAACTGAAGAAATAGTCGATTTAATGACTGGTATTTTTTCTGACTTGTGCAGTTTGGCCTCTTGCTCGTTCATGTTACAGGGCAGCAGTGAAAGACACAACAGTAATTGTTTCAAGTGGCACCACAACCTTTAGGCATCATTAAGAAGTCCAGCTAGCTTTTTTGAAGGTAACAATTATACTCTTGCACTATGTAATTTTAAGACAATTTGCTGAAATGCCAATTCACATCTTGTGGTCTGTGTCTCACTAATAAAATAAATAAAATATACTCTAGTACTAAGAGTATTAAGAGGCACATTTTCCTTTTGACAGAGATATAAAACTGTCATTAATATGTTATAAGAGATTATTACAGTCCTAAATGTATCACTCCTTTCCTCTTCTGACATGTCAAATTAACCTTTGCTTACACCATTACATGACCTAGACACAGGATGAAAATTCATGCCTCTGTAAAGACACTGCAAGACCTCTGTGATCCTGAATTTCCATTGTAAGTGTTAAGTGAGAACATGGACCCCATTGCTGCCATGAATCTTATGAGCAAGACTCAGATATTTCTATGACAATTGACAATATAGCCTCCTAAAGTGCCAGCAAGAAAGACAAAGCAGTACCAGTGTTACCTTCATTGGCTCTATTTTATCTACCAAGAACAAACTGCATATATAGTATATGCTATGTATATTTATGTTCAGAGCTATTAATTCATGATCCAGATGAAAAATCCACATGGTTAATAATGACACAGAACCTGGACTGCCTTACAAGTCACACAGCAGATTATAAACCTATTTGACTTCTTGAGACACAGACCTAATCTTCACTTCTCCATGAGAATTGCTTCAAAGTTGCACTGCCTAATTTCAAGATTAAAAATGAAATAAAGACCAATATTAATAACATTTACACTGGTTAAACAAAGATTGCCAGCTGAAATCTTTTAGGGAAAAGGCTTAAATTAGTTCTGCCAGCTTCCTTTTAAACACTTGTGTGTTATAGTGATAAGAGGGGCTGCAGTCATGTTTTAAAAGTTGACTGCAGTGTTCAGAGGACCTGAGCAGAACTGTATTAGAGGCTCCAAAGGGAAACAAATACAGAGATTGCTAATCAAAATTAATTTTCAGAGCTTCCAACCATGGCCATGTAACCCCATTTCTTTTGTAAATACATTGTAAATTACAGGGGTTCAGAAGCAAGTAAAGAAGGATGAAAGGATGATGCTTCATCACTAAAAGTTTCAAACAACTACACTGCTCCATTAGGCCATGTTTAGCACAAGATTGTTCTGACTATGGGTTCGTTGGTAGCCAGAGGAGAATAAATTAGAATGCACTATGTCTCTATGGTATGTGCTTTAAAAATACCACATTTATCCATATAAGGGAAAGAGTTATGTTATCAAACAAAACCCCTAAAGTCCTAAGGTGGTGTCTATCCATCCAAAGGAGGATTTCACCTCTCCTTAAGGCCCAAGGATGCAGTGAGCACCCATGAAAGCATTACAACAAAAACACAGGGGAGTCTTTCTAGCATTGAAGTTCCTGCTGCCATCACGTGGTCCTCTGACAGCCTTCAGCAGCATTTGTGAAGTGGGTCCCAGAGATCTGGGTCCTGGGAACCCCATGCAGCACCCAGAGCTGTTTGCAGGGGCACCACCAGGCAAAAGTCCCACAGGGACAAGGGGCTTCCATGATCTCTAACCTCACAGCAAGCAATATGATATATTATATCATATAAATGCTGGCTGGACAGTTTGGCAGAAGCTCCTGAAATGAGTAACTCAAAAAAAACTACTCATAAATTTGCTTTATTTTGTTCTGCACTCTTCATCTTACAAAAGTGCAGCTAAGAAATCTTCTTACTCTGATTTTGGTATGGTTGATCCAATGTTCACCCAGAGCCATTGGGGGCCATTCCTGCTGAAACAGAAGCCTCTGTGAATATAGATCTTTGTGACTATTTTCATCTCAACACACCTGGTTGTGAAAGAAGGAGTCAAAGTAATCTCTTTACATAGAAATGTCACAATTTAAAGCACCTTTTCTCCACACCTGTCAGGTCCAGAAAGGCTGTCAGAAATCTCCACACAAGTGTTGAAAAGCTCAAGCTAAGATTTGGTGTGTTGGAAAACTCTGTACCTTAAATTGGTCCCTGACTTGTGTTTCAGTATTATCTTTGAGCAGTGAAATCCCTCACTTGGCTGGGAAACAAAGAAAACATATTCAGTGAGACATGATATATATATACAGAATCTACCATGTGTGCATCAGGAAAATACACAGAAAAGCATAGGTGTGTGCTATCTCTCTCTATATATACACACCTACACATATATCCATACACACACATGTGCACGTGCTGCTGAATTACAGCTGCTAAAATTATACATTCAAAGAGTACAGATTCCATCTGATCAATCATTCAAGACGTATTTACCTTTAATCTGCATAAAGGACACGATGAGAAAGCCAAATGTGTCACTGTGAAGATGTGCTAAACCAAAAAAATTCAGAGTGCTTTGGGAAAAACTCCATGATTATTAAGTATTTCAATCACATCCTTTTAGGGACAGTCATATAAATGTATTCCATTGCTGGAAACCTGACCAATTTTTTTTATGTCTTGCCCAGAGTATTGTGAGACGAGAATGCCCCAGAATCACTTCATTATTTAAATAATTACTTTATGTGTAAACCCACTTTTAAAAATTTGGTATTAGCCTAGAGTGAAATTCAAAATCTGAAAGGGTATCACAAAAACCTATTAATACCTAAGTCTATTTAAATAAGAAGTTATCTAAAGTAGTAAGGGCACAGCAACTACAACTTTCACTTCTTTTAATTTGATTTGCTGTAGACCTTTCTCAGTTGGTCCTTTTCAGACATCTCAAAGTGCCTTGGACACTAAAACACGACCTTAAAAATCTCCAGTAAAAAAAAAGGGGGCAGGAGGACTTCTCTTAGACACAGCACAGCAAAAGGCAGCCATAAAACCACCTCCTGGACACCCATCCAGGATGTTCTACTAGAACTGGGAAAACCCCAAAATTACAAGTAACCTGCAAAACAGCATGGGAAGCTACTACCCCCTTGTTTAACTTCCCTTCATCTGACTCATATGGCTCAGTTGTGAGTGTCTTCCATCACTAAATTTGCTGGGTCAGGATATTAACATGAAGCCACCACATCCTCCTCCTGCCTGGGCTGACCAAGGCAGTCTCTGCACAGAATCACACTGATTTCCTTTCACAGCAATTTTTGCAATAGGCAGGTTGGTAAGATAATGGAGAACCAAACCCACAGGGGTGGGTGGGTGTGAGTGCAAATGAGAAAGAGGATGTGTATATATACACAAATTATGGAAATTCTCAATGTCAGTCTGTGCCATGGATTATAAATACTAAAATAAGAAAGTAACAAAGAACAATGCCCTGCACTCAGCAGAACTCAGCACTGCTGCCCACAGTAATATGTGACTAAGTAGCCTCTGCCAAGTTTAGGAGAAGTTTTTGAATGGAGGCTGACATACAATTTCTGATGGAAAGAAAATCAGAGTTATTTGGTTTGCATGTTCTTATATGTCTAAACAAGTCCTGTTCCAAATACAAGTATTAGTATTAGGCTGTGTCTCACTGAGTGCTTTTAGTTCTGCCCTTTCAAAAATATGGACTGGGTAGTGTTCAATGACCTGAAAGTCAATACCTAAAAATGTTAAAGCAATGTGTTCTATGTTACATCCCAAAAAAGAAGAGATAATCCCATTTTAAGATATTTGACATGAAATGAAACAACCTTACTTCAATTTCTTTCTTCTGTCATAAACCTCGCTGTGTGACATTAGCAAATAACTTCATTTCTCTACGTCTTCATTAACCTTTCCTGTTAGAAGCATTTCCCACTGTTTGTGCTATACATAACCTCAGAACCATTATTAAACATGAATACTCATATTATTCATGAGGTTATACATACTTTTCCTGAAATCAGTGCAGGAAATCAGTAATGATAAAAAGAGAAAGAAAATTTAAAATTCTGAAGGTAAATAGATGCAGAATGTACTGCACAAAGGATAAGATTTTCCATATTCTAATAGCACTCCTTGTTCTTTTTGTAGTGAGAGGAGAGCTTTCTCTATCAATTTCTAATTGCTCTATAAATATTTGCCAAGTGAATACTGGCACCAACTTGTTTTGATCAAGAGGGTAAAAAACTAGATATAATTGTTCTATTAAAATCTGAAATTAAAGTTGGTAAACTTTACTAAAAAATGTAGTGCTTTTCCTTTGTCCTCCTTTTTTTAATCTACTGTAACTATTTTAAAGATCTCACAATCCTCATGGGATGAAGTCAGCCCTTACACTTAACAATAAATACAGCTTAACACTACACATAAAGGCAACATGTAAATACATTAAAAAAATACTAAGTTTAAGGCAGATAAAAAAATTTTTGTAGAGAGTTTTCAGTAAACCTTGTGCAACATGGCAGCAAAGCAGTCTACTGGCAGATGGCAATCTCTCTAGGAAAAATATGATTTCATCCACATGACTGTGTAAATTACCAAAAGACCATAAGCAATTTCATAGCATTACCTCCAAGAAAATAAGAGTAATCTTCACATATTGCTCCAGGGAGGGGTCCTGATATTAAGGGGATGATGATGACCTTGAAATATAAATGGGGGAGAAGAGATGAAAGGAAAATTACCTGTAATTTTTGTTCTCAAGAACTAGTAAATTTAAAGAATCCCTAGGTGAGTTCCATGTCTCATGATTCTGATAGAAGCAAAGCTCACTGAGCTACTTAAATAACGCACTGGTGATGGATCTTATTCCACAGCCATGTCTTTTACAGGAAATTTCAACCACTAAGTTCTTCTGTCCTGCTCACCAATAAACAGAAAGCTTGTTAGAGCAACAGGCACATTTCAGTTGTGTTTTGAGAAACTTATCCTTTTTATTTTCCTTGGGCAATACCGTTACTGTTTTAAGAAAACAGCTTTTGCCAAGAGCTGTCAAACACTAGGTTACTGTAATTATTTCTTCCTTGGAAAAAAAAAAGGAATAGTTACGGTACTGTGCATTTTTCAATGGAAAAAACAGCAAATTTTCTCTATCTGCTTCAATTCAGATATTAAGAAGGCTTGCAAAGAAATACCAAATTTGAGTTATCTTTGACCAGTGTTGAGTTCACTTTCCTTGTGGTACTGCTATTATGCAATTGGATGACTTTTTTCTCAAAATGTTGCCATCCTTAATGACATTAGGTGAAAGATGTACCCTAGTCAATAGAAGACACAGCACTCTGAGCACAGCAGAGAGGGTATTTTATACTCCCTCTTATGGTCCCCAAGAGATTTAGTCCTATTGTTCAGAGCAGTGAAAAAATTAAATTCCATTAAATTCCATTAATGTCAGCCCATTGCTCTCATTGCCACAGAAGAAATTACAAAGTCCAGATAGATGTAGAACCTGTTGAGAAGGAAAACAACACAGACAACTGCTGAGTTCCTGTCACTCTATTATTATTTGAGCTAAAATAAAAACTGCATTAATGAGCAGAAGCCACTCTAAGGGATGGAGGCAAAGCCCATTGCTATGTGCTTTGGCCCAGGCTTTGGCAATACGGCAGAATGAGAGCAACCACCTTCCTGCGGATTTGGTAACTCATGTCATGCAATCACAGGATGATTTAGGGAAGAGGCCAACCCTCTTCCATGGGCAGGGGCACCTTCCACTAGACCAGGTCACTCAAAGCCCCATCCAGCCTGGCCTTGAGCACTTCCAGGGATGGGGCAGCCACCACTGTGCCCTTTGAGTTGCACAGTCACTTCAGTCTAAAGCTCATGCCAATAAAATGCTGAAGAGTAACTAAGAAACAGCAACATAACAGATACAGACACGGCAAAATCTTCCTGAAATATGCCATGAGACACAGAGGAGAGGGTACAGTGTAACATTCAGGCAACGTATACAGAGCAGGCCAGAGGGTACAGTGAAGCATGTTGCATCTAAATAGCCAAATTACATATACTGTATTTCAGCAAAATTAATGACAAACTGAACTCGGAGGCACCTCATCTAAATTTGCAATGGAAATTTGCATCTGCCATGTTTATTTCATTATTATTTCATGAGGAGTCTATGCTTGTTTATGAATTCTTAAAGTATATTTAAGCAATCAAGCATAATAGTGGTGTAATTATCTCAAACCTATTGCAGTTCCAGGACTTTATGAGGAATCTAAGTGCATTTCATGTAGCTAGCTCCTAAGGTGTCTCACTCATGAGCTTATTCCCTGCTGTGTCTCACTGAAAACAAGAGGCATTGGCAAGGAAAAAAACCAAACCCTGTTACCAGAATGGGGAAGGCAACACAGGAGTGGTGTGAACTGACACTGGTGCCATAAACCATGTCCACATCCTTCCCTGCACCAACCTAGAGCCTGTGGCAGAGATCTAACAAGACAGCACTTTTATTGGGTTCAAAGCTAACTCAGTAATGCATTTCTGAACCTGGCATCTGTGCCTGGCAGCCGGCTTGCAATAGAGTTGCCACCTTTAGGGGAAAAGAATACAGTTGGGGAGTTGGTATGTAATGAAAATGATTGAAAAGAGGCTTTGCACTTAATAACACTGCTGCCATGGTGACTCTTTGCCATTCTGCTGCTCTCTGGGTAGAAGCACTTGCCTGTTCCCCTTCATATGTGATATCGACTCTGTTTTAGAGACAGAGGTGATAATGCTTGGCAGCTTGCATATCAGCAGGGCTGCATAAAGCAGAGAAACTCTGCTGGGCCATAAGAGACAGACATTGTTAGAGACCAGCAAAGACCTTTCCCTTCTTTCCAAACTGAAGCAAATATCATTGCTTGAAAATTAGCCTGTCCAAGCCAGAAAATTCTTGTCTGGGCTTGCTACTACCAGGGCATGTTTCCAGCAAATGTGGGCCACTTTCCTGCAAAATCAAATATGGAGAGAGGGTTTAGTTTTGAAGCAGGACTCTGAAACTGTCACCTTGGACTGGATTCAGGCTCCAGCACGAATCATCTTTTGTCTCCTCAAAACTGATTCAGCCAACTGAACTCATCCCACTCAGTAAAAGCAAAATGGGGTCAAATGTACGAAAGATCATCTGCTGCACAAATTATTCTTAAGTTAAGCTTTTCACAGACAACATATCTAATTATTAATGGTTTGAAGGTTGTGAAAAGTGAGCTTCAGGAAAACATGTTTGTAAATTTTGCCAGGAGGTCTACCTTAAACTCAGCTTCAAGAATCACCCCTGTTCTAAATTCTGATACACACCTTTGAACTTTCAGCCTTGCTGTGGTGCAATCAAGACAAATGGGAGGTGACAGCTAAGTAGCAACAGTTCTTTAGTATAAAATGGAATTCATTAGATGAACTTTCAAAGGGTCTATACAGTGTGTCATACTGAAAGAGCAGCTTTTCTACAGTCTGTTTCAAGACATCCAAGACTATCTTGCTCCAAGACAAGTCTGGCTGCAGGGGAATTTGTCAAAAAATTCTGAACTGATGCAATAACTGGATACACAGTCATTGGCAAGGATTAGGAGGTTTCCTTTATGGTGCTACTGTAAAAGGATTATTTCTTTGGTTTTACAATATAAAACCCTAAAGGTAGATTTTATTCTATTTTTTTTTTCTATATGAACGACAAAAATACTGTAGTGTTTCTTTGTGAAATATGAACTTACTGCAATTTTTAAAACACTCTTCATCTTTATTGCTGTATTTCAATCGACAAACAATTCCCATGCAATCCTCCCTTTTAGCTCACCCTCTGCTTTTTTTAGCTGTCCTTTAAGCCTTAGTTCAGGTGATATTTGATTAATTTGTGATCACTGCTTCTGGGCATCATATTCTTTAAGATATACTATTGTTCAAAGGATTATACATGGGAAATAACATCCTTTGTGTTTACTTTTGTTTATTAACCTTTCTTCTTGTTCAGTGCCCATTTTTTCTTTTGTGCCACAAATACTGTATCTGACTTTTGCTAGCCACAAAGCCTTGGTCTCTGGTAATTGAAAAGTCCTTTATCCATTTTTATTGCATTTACTAAGGTCAAAAACTCTGAATATCTCATATTTTTGAAATATTTTGAATTCTATGGGTAAGTATAGAACTGTTTAAAAGAATCATGCACAACTGCTTTTTAATCAGCAAAGACTCTTTTAAGTAGTTAAAAGCACTGTACTATCAGAAACTGCTATTTAGATGCTCACTAATAGCACAAAGATTATTCAATCTTTAACCTAAAATAAACTCATATTACCTGACACCAAAACAATGTATATACACATAGTATAGTCCATACACTAGAAGTATTGGGCTCATAATTTCTTTCTACTAATATTGCAGAAATAAAACCATACAACTTGTCCCTTTGAGGCAGGAAAATCATAGAGATACTCCTAGATCCAATACTGCTGTATGTTAAAGGACTTATTAGAATTTAAATTACTATTGTGTATTGTTTTAATATGCCTTCACAGCATGCACCATAACAGTTCCTTTGCAGCTATTATACTGTACATTGGCTACATCAATTAACAGAAATGCACATTATATATTATCAACCTATATAACACCTAATACATTTTTCCACAGTCTATTTATTCTTCCTAATGTGCACTCAGAAAACATACTATGAGTTAGTTTTCCTAAAAAAGTCATGTATCTGTGCATTTACTCCAAGAACAGTGTGCATTCAGACATATATCTGAATCTAATGACTTCTTTTTAAAATTGAATTTTACTGTTTTCTCTCCTTTTGCAGCTGGAGTCAGAACCCCACTGTGTTTCTGTTCAAATATACATTTTTTTTAAATATGGTATTAAATTGATGCTTTGTCTCTAATGCCAAATTAAGGACAAACCCTTATTAAATGGCACAAGCACCATGGAGGCAAAAACTTTTGCAAGTTTAAATGAATTTATACACATGACAAATGTCAGATCCAGGTCAACATGGCAAGTGGAGTATATTTGATGTGTAATATTACTTGATAAACAGACTGAAAAAGATCTAAATGCAGTTCACTAAATCAAGACAAAGTGTTGAAATTGGCTTTCCTACAGATAAACACTTCTACAATCAATATTGTAACATTAAACTTTATATTTGTGACTCTGCCTTAGAAATAAGAAAACAAAATCTTTAAAGCAGTGCCAAGAATTTAAATATTTAACTTTGATAGTCCAAGAAATATTAATTTTAAAGAATTTCAATTATGTAAATGAGAAGACAGTTTATACATAACTGACAAAATGAACTGTTTCTTTGGTGGCCTATTAGTACTGAAATGTCTTAACCAAAGTCTCCACTACATTGATAACAGTGACTTATAATCTTACAATGACTTAATGGTAAAATATCTTATATACATACTTAATGTCATTGAATGCAAAAGCCTTTATACATTTCCAGGTCTGAAACGAAGCATACATATGCAAATAAAAAAGGGGGATAAAAAAAAAGCTTTCCTAAACTTTTTGCAGGGGGCTAAGCAGCTCTGGTTGCTCACAATAAAATAAAATACTTCCTATTTCAAGGCTTCTGATTTAAATTCAGTCTGTGTCAGAAATGACCAAAAGCTGCTTAAATGTGACATGATCTGTGTGGAAAAAATCAGTGGCTTTGCAGTAGTGGATAAGGTCTCTCACCTCAGCAGGCAGGGCTGGATGTCAGGGCCAGCTCCCAGGGGAGGCTCAGCTCCCTTTTCCAGGCAGTAACACATCCTTGGCACAGCTGGGGTGCTTGACACTGATGTTGTAATGAACAATTGTTTTAGTGAAATGCTTGGGCTCCAAACCCACCACTCTTGGTGGCTCTAAACTTTAATGGCAGCTCGTAAACGCCTCCGTGTGAGGGTGAAAGACCATTCAATAGTTCAGTACCGAGGCAAACTTTTTAGAGGTCTCCAGCAGTGATTTCTGTGCACATGAGCTACACACAATCCTCTTTTGCCCTGTCCAGAGGACATCCTAGCAGCCTGGATTTAATGTGGGTCAAGGAGAGTACAAAGAAAAAAGGATTGGGTTCATAATGCTTTCTCAAATCCTTCTTTTTTTCCTGTCTCATTCCCCTCCTTTAATGTCTCCTTTCATGTTTCTTTTCTTCTTTCTCTCTTCATGCCCAAGCAGTAGTGCTGAATGCTAACAAGACCTGGCCCAGCCTGTTAGTCACTTTGGATAATTTCTTAAGGTACTCACCATGTGATTCACTGTGTGCACTTCTGTGCTCCACCCAGATACCACAAGGCTGCACTTCATTGAAAGTAATGTTGCTGGTATCCAATTTTCACAACCTGCCTACTTGATAGCAATCTCCTGATTCTATGTCTATTGTAGCTTTGGTTTTCTTTAACAGAGCCTTTTTCATTTTCTCTTCGCAAAAGTGCTTCAATCTATCTTATATTTTAATTGAATCAAATTTAATTTAAATGAAATCAAAGGTCCTTTCAATACATCTACATAAGAAAGCACTTAATCTTAATAAACTACTATTTAAAATGGAGAGGGAATCTACAGTAGCAGTGAAATATATAGCAAATCAAAATTCTCTCTGTTCATATAAAGGAATGGAGCCAAAATAAGCTCACTCTACTGTTTAAACTGTACTGCATGTAATGTGTAAGGAAGAGAAATGTGCTGCTAAAGTAATACACTGTGACTGTGAACTATTCGCTGAAATCTGAAAAGAATCCCATTTCCCAAAGCAGCTTAGAAAATGACATTTGCTGGGACCCTGTATTAATGAGATGAAGATCCTTACCCCCTTCAGATTTTATTACATTTCAGAAGACATTTCAAAAAGTCAAATAATTTACTTTGCTTAGGTGAGGAGGAGTTAACCCTCTGGGATTCGCTGTCTCTTCAGCTCTACAGTTGTCTAGCATATGAATTTTACTAGAGCTGTTAACTTTTATTTCCTGCAATGCATGGATATGAAATACTAACTGCTCCTCTTCTCTCTGCCTTTGTGCTGCCAAGTGTGTACAATTCTTCAAAACCAAACACTGTATAGTCCTCCATTAGCTGGCCTGTGCATGCATATATTATTTACTACAATTTACATAAGAACTACCTCATGCCGAATAAAGATTTGTGATCTTTCAACAGGAATGAATAAGAGACACTAGTTTATGTGAGACAACTCGATTATCTTTTAAAGTTCTCCAATAAGTTTCTTAGATTTCTCCTTCGAAAAAACATTTCTGTAGGTGCTTAGTGGAAAAAAAATAAATAAAAAGGCAGCATTAGGTACATCTCCTTAAGTTAATGTCTTTTCAAACCTTTAAAATAAAACATTTGCTTTGGAAAAATGTGTTTAAGGCTGTGGAGAGGCAGCTCCAGTGTACACCTCAGCAGGTTTTGTAGCAGGGATTAGAGAGCAAGCAGGCTCTTCCACAGCCTCTGCACTGGGTTCATGATAATACCACACAGCTAAAGATGTCATGTGGGCACAGCAATAACATTTTTACTGTCAGTGGCAAAAAAACAAGATTGAGAAGCCATGGAAGAGTCTAGATACGTAAAAGCATAAATGCAACATCTGCACCACAGCCTTTCTTACCCTGATCTTGCCAACACTTCTGCTTCCAAGCTCACAGGGAAACAGGTAGAGAGAAATTTGGGAGCCCAGTGCACAGAGAAGAAAACAGTGCAAAGCAGCCAAACATGAACCAGAGCTTCCTCCGCTCTCTACTTTGCAGGATACTGTTGTTAGTACAGAATATGTCAAGAAAGAGCACTGATGGTTACTATGGTTTTGGCTGCTAGAAAAATGTCAGGGTGCCAATAGTATCCGTGGGAAGATTAAGATCTCTGAGAAGATTAAGGCACTTCTCTTTCCAGGAGTAACACCCCCACAGGAAAGAATTTCTCCCTAATATCTAATTTAAACCTACTCTCACTTTAAAACCATTTTCCCTTGCCTACGTAAATAGTCTCTCTCCATCTTTCCTGGAAGTTCCCTTCAGGTATTGGAAGGCTGCAATTAGGTCACTTGGAAGCCTTCTCTTTTCCAGGCTGAACAATCCCAATTCTCTCAGGCTTTCCTCATAGCAGAGGTGCTCCATCCCTCTAATCTTACTGCACTGCTCCACAAAGTCCAGTCTCTTCCCGTGCTGGGGATCCCACAGGTGGGTGCAGCACTGCAGGGGGGTCTCACCAGAGAATCACCCCCTCAACCTGCTGGCCACACTGCTTTGGATGCAGCCCAGGATATGGGGCATATCTGATCTAACTGGTTTTAAAACCAAGCACGTACAATGTACTGCACATTACTCATACATCAGCCATTCTTTCTCTCCTCCTTTCCCTTTTTATTGTTGTCCTAAAGATTAGTCTTTCCTGGGAAGCATCACTACTTGTTGAAGATATTTTTATGTGGCAGCTACAGAGGAATTACTGTTTGGCATTCCTGGATAAGGATAGAGGTGAATATAAAAGTATAACTTTCCTCCTTTGTTACATGTTCTAATAGATCAGTGTTTTATTTTGCTTTCTTTCGATTCTTTCCATATCCCACTCATTTGAGGACTTGTATAGTATGAGGAATGCCAAAGACAGAATAATCCATTTTAATATTGTTTCCTGCCATATATGGCATTTCTGAGGTTACAAATTTTCTAGAAACCTTCATTGCTCCTCCCATGTGTTTGACTCCCCCACATATAGTCTTCAATGCATTGGTGGGTAAAAAACAAACTTTCTGCATTCTTCTGTAGCAATTATTCATTTGAAGCATGTTTTAGCTGAAGAGAAAAGGAGAACATGCAACAGCAGACTTGTTCCTAAACTTGCCATTCCTAAAGATCCTGCTGACACTGCATTCCATTAACCTCTGAGCAGCTTTGATGCTTGGGTAAACAAAAAGTAACACATTCTCCCAGGAGCACACTTCCCATTTATGTATGGCTCGAACATCCAGCTAAAAAAAATTTTAGCAGAACCAAAGAAGTTTCCTACCTGGAAATATCTCTTCCCCAGCACATAAAGTATAAGGAAAAAATGGCTGTGCCACAACATCAACTCATATGTTTCTCCAGGGACCACTCTCCCCATCACCAGGCAGGAGACTCAATACAGAATTCTGAATGGATCCTATTCAGAATTACATCAAAACAACTACTTACTGCACCATTCTGTGAAACAACTGGACCTAAAGCTATTTGTTCTGATCGTTCTGGAATTGTTGAGAAAGTTGGCTCAAATAAAACAAGGGAGAGAAAGTTCTGAAAAATAAGTTTGAAAATCATGAGGACAATGTCTGATCACATCTATTCCTCTTCGCATTTCCACCTGGAATTCAACTGTAACGATAAGGTAGCACACAAATCTCTCCTATTTTTAGTTTTAAAAGTGGTTATATTTGGAGCCAAACAAGAGATTTTTTACAAGGTAGCTTCTACTGTCCTAGGGAATGCACATAAAATATTACAAAGCAGATAAAGCAAGATATTGCTTATGCTTAATACTTTTTTAATAACTAGCCCTCTTCTAACTGGAAATTACCTATATTCAAGCAGTTTGAATTGATGAACTGAGGGCTAAAAATGCCTAGGGACGCTAAGAGAAAGATGATTCTCCCTTTTATTCCTTCCTTTCAGATAATTCTTCCTACACTATGCATTAAAGTTTCTTGCTGTACCCAGTACTTGTTATTGTACTGTTAACCACCTACATTATTCACAAGAACAAAAGTTCCAATATCTCCTTGCAAGACAGTAATTTTTATGCTCCCTTTGTGACTTCTGATCAAAGTGTAGTATCTATGACAAAATTCTTCATTCTATGGCAGATACCAAGTAAGGAGAAATCCCTTAGAGATAAATAACATTCTATAAACTAGGTCAGTTCTTCCTTTTTAAGCTGAAAGGTTCCCCACTACCTGTGAGCCCTCACAGAAAAAAAAAATCCTTATTCTGCCTGACCAAGATATGGATAAAGATTAAAATAAGCCAGGAAAGATTTGAGCCAGAGAAAGAGCAGGTATATTTAAAAGCTTTCATTTGCAGACAGTTATAATGACTATGTCTGGCTTCACTTTAATCAGAAAGATGAAGAAGAATTCATAGGCTCCTTCAGCAGTACTGAGGACATTATGTGGCAGCTGTTTGTTCATACGGTAAATGTATAACACCATGTCTTGATTATTAAATATGTATTTGCAGGTTTACAGGAACATCCCTCTGTCAGACTTCAGCATACTTTACATTCAGGTGCAACAGCCGTATCTGGTGTTAAGCAACCTCAGCATATTAAGTACACTTTGATTTTCTTTCAGTTATTCCACAGTGCTTAAAAAATTGATTTTTAAGATTTTTATCAATGACCTTTCAGGTCCTTTTGGGGATGATTCTCTGCTATCATGAGGATTCATGATGGACTTTCATGCCTGGTTGTTGTCCACCAGTCTTTTGCAGTGCTCACTTCTTTATATACATTATCTTTTGAGAAATACTTAATTCTTTGTGCTAGATTAGTTGCAAGTACATTTGAGCTCTTTTTGAGATTGCTCTTTCTGTGCAACTTCCTGAACTACAATTTCTCCTTCTTAAATGTTAAAACTAATGACCAAGAGCTTGCAATACCTGATTACATTGCACGATAATGAATTTCCTCCTTTAATGTAATTTTATGTTACTGTTCCAATTACACAGGCAAAGTGTATAGATTTCTACTTGCATGCATAATTTCTTTCACAAAAGTTTAAATATGAACTGCCTAAAGCCTTCTTTGAAGAAGTGCTTGTACCATGCTCCAGCCTAGAAAACAAGCTCAGATCAAGCAATTTCCGACCAAAAGGGCTACCATGAGTATTAAGAGTTGGACTTGATGATCCCTTGTGGGTCCCTTCCAACTCAGGATATTCTATGACCAATCCACTGCCTGTGTTACATGAAGAAGAAAAATATCTTATCTTAAAGATATTTTTGTAGTCTGAAAATCAGGAATCAACTATGATCTTAGAATAGACCTCTATTGTCACTATTATAAAAGGATGCTCAGCTCGAAGACAAAAGTCAAGAGGTTCTTGACATAGCAGGTCAAAAACATCTTAGCAAATTATCCAAATTCATGGATTCAACACAAAACTTCATGGAGTAGAATAATTTTCACAGTCCTATGTATACTTTGGGAAAAGAAAGAGAATCAACTCTCATTTTCCTTACAGTTAACATGTATCTGTTTCTCTAAAAATCAGATGTGAATGCATACAAATGAAATATGGAAGCAAAACTAGGCTCTGCCTTTCCCCCATGGTAACCCCAAATGTAACAGCATCCTCAGTCTATTTGTCATCTCAGCCACGAGTGAGCTGAATTTGGCACCTAAACTCCTTTTTCACTCAAGCAAACACCTATATAGGTCAAAGGAAAATGGCTTTTGTAAAGACACTGAGAATTGAGCAAGGAACATAGGACCTGGTATACAAGTGGCAGGATGCAGTGTGTCACAGGGAGATGACACTGTTTAACTCTCCATCTCCACGGTGCTCAGATTCCTCTGAGCAAAAGACATGGCAGCAGAAGCATAAAATACAGCCCACACACCCTGTACTTCTGAAATAAAGGAGCAAGTGTCAAAAGCAACTAAAGGAAAACAGTGTCTAATGCAGAGACAAAAGTGGAAACATCCTGTCTCCCATCAAGACAATGGAGTCAAATTAAAAGTACAATCAGACTTTGGTGAGGCATCTCCTCCCACTGTGCACACTGTAATGCAGAATTCTCCCTTTTTTCCAGACCTGTGGTGCTTGGCCCTTGCTAGTTCATCCTTCAGCAGCACAAATAACTCAGCTACTATCCTAAAGAAAGACCAGTGCTAGAAACTGGGAAATATTGTGGGGAATTGTCTATTTACTTGCTCTCTTCTGCTGGACCCTTTCCAAACAGTGACAGACCTGTGATGGCTGTACCAGGCCATCTAAGCTCCTTCAGGCAAAAGAGAGCCTAAAATGAGCTTTTCTGGGTCCCACTGCCAAAATAAAAGACCACAACTCCAACATAATAATATGATATTGCATTTGAAATGCCTGTGTAGCTTGTACTTTATATGATTTCTAAATTTTTTTCTTAAATATATTTACAGGGCCTCAACGATACCTTGAAAGTAATTGTAAAAGGGCTTTCACTTCTAAGATCTGGTAATAAAAGTGTGAGGAAAAAAACATGAAGACCTTTTTAGATTTACTTTTCCCAAACAATAAAAGCATCAAAAGGGAAACATTTCAAAATGACTCATTTGTAACCTCACAATTGAAAAAATTATTTAAAAATCCCCCGAACTTGACAGCCTACAATCAAATGAATCAAATAGGAACAGAACCCAGCCAGAAGCTTCTACCACATATTGACATCTAGAAAATGTGACTCTGGGAAGCCATCATTCTCCAACTACAATGGCCTGGAATTATTTGGTAAACAACATGACTGCAATGTAAAGGTACAACAAACAGAGGAATATTAAAAATTCAAGAATGACTGCAGGGACTGAGGAAATTATTACTCTATGTTTTTTGTTTTATTCAAGTGCCAACAATATTTAGTCATCTTTCTTTCTTGTTTTTCTTTCTCACACTCCTTTCAGAATATGCTTGTTGTGGTAATGCACTAGGTTAACCCTAACTAAACAGCTACTGATTCCAGCTTGGAATCAGTCATTGCAGTCTTACAGCCCTGAGGAGGCTCAGCACTTATGTTTTAAACAAAAATACACAAATAATAATTCACACAATGTGCACTGATTATGGGGATTTTTATCCAAAAGTCCAGGCACAAACATACTGGTTTCTGGTATCAAAGGAAAAAAATATTACATTCAGAGGAACTGTACCTAAAGGCTAAATAACCTGCCCAGCCAAAACACACACCGAGATCATACAGAGACCCCAAACTCTGAAGGGCACTGCTGCCCCAAACACCCTTTTTATTGCACAACAGCAGGTTCCCAAGTTGGATTCCAACTAGGTAAGTGAGGCACATATTCTCAGGCAAAACCTGAATAACCAAACTTCAAATGTTCACTTGCCCAGGTGCTCTCTCTGACAGAGTCACCAAGCTAAAGGACCAGAGATGTGGCTGGTTCACCCCTGCACAGCCCTTTGCACACACAGAGCTTCCCCAGCATCAGTGAACCCATACTGGAGTGAAAACCAGACGAGTTGAGCCAAAAACTCCAGCCAACAAATGTAACCAGAACCTGATTATACCCAGCAGGAAAAGTCTGAGACCAAAACACTGCCACACTGTCCCAGCTACAGGGAACACGATTTGATTATTCTGCCTTCCACAACAACATTCACATCTTTGCTGTGGGAATGGTCAGGATTTGGGCAACTAAAATCCACAAGGATCAGGCTACAGGACAGGACAAATCCTCCTCAAGGACACAAGAGCCTCAGTGCAGCATGTCCCTGAAAAAAGCAGGCTGAGATAGCAGCCTGTGGCCTCCTGAGGACTCACACTGCTGGTTTGTCCATCCTGCAAAGAGCTTTTCGTGTAAGTGCACATACATGGTACTAGGGTCAAACAAAAGAAATGGAGGAAATCTTCCAAGGAGATCACAGGAATTATTTTGCTTGGTCACAGTTGTTGCATCTGATCTGTGCAATCTGTCAGAGGCTCAGAGGATAATGTATTTTCAAGAAGACACAGAGAGGCTGGCTGAATTTTTAGTTATTCTCACAAATGCAGCTCTTTTTTAATTTTTTTAAATTTTTTTTAATTCTATGTATTGTTATTCTTCAACCTTTCTAGGTTTCAGAGGAAGATATGTGTTTCAAGTGGAAAGCCAATTCCTTCCCTTTAGTTCTGTGGAAAGTGGAAACCCTTTTGGCAGATGAAAGGGAGTAAGGGATTATCCTATTCCCTGAATTCCCAGTTGTGTTAATTTTTCAACATGAGAAAAAACAGAAAATCCAAGCACTGAACTTCACCTTTCTGTAATGGGGCACCCACATGTTGAGGTTCTTGAGGTTGGAAGTTAGAAACTTCCAGGTGTGCAGACTCAGCCCAAAGGCCAATGTGAATTGATACATCTGAACTGAGACTCAAGATTTTGGGTTTCATTTGCCTATGGTTATGAGTTAACAAGGAACTGTCAGGAAATTCTATAAATTGCTCAGCTCTCACACTTTAGGCTCTCTCATCCCAACCACAAAGCAATCAAGTCAAAATTACGATAATTTTTATTTAAATATTCCAATTTTTTACTGATTTTTACTGTTCTTGACATAAGACTAACTTTTAATTTAAAATAATTTTACTAAAATAATTTTCCATGTTGATTTAATAAAGCCCTACATTTGCTTTCTGATCAACAAAGTAACATGGAAAAATATTTGGAACATTTGATAATAGGCATTAATTTCCTCTCCTAAAAAATTAGGAGAGGAAAAATTTGTGGGCAACAAACTTCACGTGGTTTCCAAACCTGGCCATATAAGTACATAACTTCTTTTTAGATGCATTAAACAGCCAAAACCCCAGATAACTGGAGCCTGGAGTAATCACTTTTCCTTTCCTGATGCATAAAGTCATTGCCCTCTGGCAGAAGCCCAAAGGAGTCTCCCTTTTCCTTTTTGTCCTGAAGCATCCTTTAATTTGCTTCTTACAACTTCTACTACATGAGCAAGGAAAACCAAAGACAACAGAATCCCTGACTGATGAAATACTTCAACTTTTTCTGGGGCCTCAGAGAACATTCAAGTTCAGCAAATTAAAGAAAGTTAAACTGGGTCAGAACTGGGGATGGGGCAGGGGGAGCAAAGGTGTGTCACTGAGATTCTGAAGTGGTGGGAAAAATAAGGGTTCATAATTCTTTGAAGTCAAGGAAACAGGACACATTTTACTTGTGAGAGAATAATTCCATGGTGACACAGACTGCAGGCTGGATCCTCCAAGACCTTCATAAGGCCCCATTTCCAGAGCCTCTCAGTAACACTGAAGGTAAGGGTTCATCAGGCTTCACAATTATTTTATCATAAAGTCCACCTCACAGAAAGTTGAGAATTCGACTGAAATTTTTCTTTTTGAGACAAAACTTAATAAGCCGTAGTATGAATTGACTTTTTTTGTCCAAGATGGCACATTTCAGAAAAAGAAACAAGCCAGTAAAAGAACCCAGAAGTAAGGATTTTTAATTGCTATTTTGAACTCTTCTGGGAGATTTATGTATTAAAGAATTAATTTGTAAGCATGTACTTCATAATATCAATCATGTCTGCTACTTTGTTTTCTTTTTAATATTAGAGAAAAAAAAAGAAAGCTGCCTCCCAGGTCGGTGAAAGAATTTTTAAAAATTGTAAATTAAATTATATTAAAGTAATAATGGTAAACATTTCAGTAATTGCTTCATATCTCACTAGAACATAGTTCTGATTGCATTAACTAGGTAATCAGAACAAGTAAAAGGGCAAAAACTGCTCATTAAACAATAATAAGTATATTAAAAAACATAACAGGCAAATGTTGCCTATTTTCATTATGTTCTCATTTTGCATTAAAACAAAACTCCTTTTCAGCAACAATAATTGATGAAGGCTCTGCCTGCTCAAGCTGTAGACCTTGGATAAATATTTGCCCATACAGTGACATTAACAAGGCTTTTGGATACTGTAGAAACTTGTTCCTGCCCTGTCAAAGCAGGATCAGACTCCCCATCACAAAGGTCAGGGACTATTCCTGTTATGCCCAGTTTCCCCTCAAATGTACAGAACAGTTTTGATGATAATCCACTTAGTCTCTAAACAAGTTCATAGGCTGTAGTTTGATGCTACTTAGCTGTTAGTCTGTCTGTAATTCCATGACAAATTCCAAGAATTATTTTTGAGTATTTTTGCTCAAAACTTCAGCACTGAGTTTTCAGATTTTTCCTGTAACTCATGCAGGCCCCTCACACACCTGGATTTCCTGTGTCTGTCTCTGATAGTTCTCCCCACTCACATTCAGTCCAGCATTGTTAACTTCTCAGCTGAAAAATCAAAAGCCCAGCTTACAATTCCTCTTTCTACAGGAAATACAAGGTTCTCTCTGATTTCTAGTTTTTAATCTTAACAGAGCACACATACATTTTTCAGGTTGACTGTAAGATTTAGGAGTTCAGCATTTTGTGTAATCTCCAGAATTCCAACATATACAAGGCTTGCCCACTTTCACCTGTTTTTTCATGCATTAGCCACAAAGAACAGCTTTAACTGTGACAGCCACTCTTCATGTTAAGAAGACTAACCAACTATCTCATTTCTAGTGAAAAAGAACCATCTTGGAACTTTTTCATAATTTTCCAACAACCTTTCTTCTGTTCCTTTTCTGGTTATTCCTCTTCCCACACAAATAAAGGTTGATCCTGGCCCTTGCTTTATGTATAATGCTTTATAGATATAGAGCATTTCTCCCTCAAACACAACTTCATTCTCTTAAACCTCACTGACTCTGCAGTTTCACTGTAGAATTCTGCTCATGCTTTGAGAAGTGAGGCATTATAACCAAGTTTTACTATTATTTTCCTTGGTGACAACAAAAGCATTCCCAAAAGCTCACTGAGCTTAATAACATGTACCATACCTTAAAAATTCCTTTATGGGCAATTCCATTCAGTCTTGACTAACACACCACAAATGTTGATGGTACTGTATATAACAAAGGAGTTTTCTGTTTGTTACATTTGTTAATTACATTTTGTCAGTAGCATTTTCATATGGGTCACTGTATTTTCCTCACATTTATCAAAGACATTCACTTATGCTCTTGGCATTGCTGCTACCTTGAATATTGACATTTTTGCCTTTAATGGAAGAGTCTTCCTGGACACACACAACCAGAGTTCTGCTGGCACATGTCCCTTTCCATTCCCTGTGCAGGTCACCATTTGGAAGGATAACAAATATAAAATGTTAATATATGTACACAAACATAGGAATGTCTACACCAACTTTTTATCTGGTCTATTACTATTTATACTGATATTTTTAGCTCAAGAAATTCAGCCATGAAGCTCTTTGACATCAATTAGTGTCTTAACAAATTAAAGACAGATGTATTTGTAGCACGAGCTTAGGCAACGGAAGACAAAACAAGCGAGTTTTTCTATAATTGCTCCAAAAATCTTTGTAGGATATACAGAGTTCATAGATACTCTGAATTATTCCAAGAAAAGGAAAAGCAAGCAATGGCTTAGCTATAAACCTTAACCAAGTGTAAGGAATTCTTTGAGTTGTACAAATTAATTCTTGTTGACAACAGATACTTCACTGATTGATTTGCTTTAAGAGTGCCATAAAGAAATATTCTGTGCATTCACTGCAGCTATTCATACAAAGAAAAACTCCTAAATGCATATTTATTTTGAGACTTAAATTCCCAGTATCATGATGCTTTGATCTGAGCATGATGCTCATTAATCTAGCACAATTACCACTTTTTAAACACTTCTGCTATGTTTACACTTGGATATAATGAGACAGACATTGTAAATTGGACAGCACACTAGGGCAATGGAATAGTCTTAAAAACTACAAAAACACCACAAACATTTCATCAAAAGCCAAAAAGCAAATCTAGGTGACACAGGCATTTTCTTAGATAGCTTTATTTTTTAATTTACTTTAAATACTTTCTTGCTCTGGGAAAATGCTGTAGCCTTCTAGAAAGGATAAGTTATTAGTGGCTGTGGATTGATCTGACTAAAGCCTTCATCATAAAAAATGTATAGCTTCATATAATTAAAAAATCCAAGCACTGTGAGTTGACTAAAATACCATGGACTTTTAAATAATTCAAATTTGTGTTTAGTTACAGCAGCTGTTTAATTAAAAGGTAGAAACTGCAACTAATTCACTATGGTTGAATGAAATATAATCTATAACAGAGTTTAATCCCCCTAAGACAGAGAACACAGATATGGATTCTAGAAGTCAGGGGCTCTGTTTAATGACTCTCACAAAAGGGATCATAATACATCTGAGCCAGCGCATCTTTGTTTCTCTGATTATCCAAATAATGAATCATTTCCCAGCCTGCTGCTGAAATTATAATTTTGTATTTTAATATTAAAAAGAAAGGTCTTTCACATTCATTATGAAAACTTCTCTGCTGGAATTTGTTCTCAAAGCTTTACCAGAGTGAGAAAATAGATGCACGAGGATAGAAGAAATGCAATTTTTTATTCTTAGCTAACTACTTAATTGTTCATAATTAAAACATTTAGTAACAAAATTCTTGCACAAATGGCCTAAAAGAATTTTTTGCAATTTAAAGTCAGCTAAGAAAACTGCTGCCCACAGGAGGTCTGCAGTTGCCTGCTGTAGCTCAGCTGCAATGATTCAGGCATGATTTCAACTTTATATCAATTCCCAGAAGGATACTTCAAGGCACGAGCAGAACAAAACATTTTTTCTTTACTTCTATATTTTTAATTACAAAACAGAATGAACAAAGCTAAAAATTGCCATGTTTGCCTTCTCAGATCCAGAAAGCATTCATTAATTTGTGATGCTTGTAATCATACTGAATTTTGTGTACACCAAGGCAGAGGGGCTATCAAAGCAGCAAACGGTAGTCCTTAATTAGAGAGGCCAGGTGGCACAGAGTCACAGCACAAGTGCCTCTCCACCTCCCTGCCAGTGATTGAAAACTTGACCTCAGCAGCCATTCTTCAGGGGTGAAAAATAATACAGTCACCAGGTGGCCATCTCTTCAACATCGACAGCCATCTGCACCAAAATGTGGTAAATTATGTTTAGTTCTTTTTAATGTGAACCATTATCCATTAGAGTCCCAGCAGGAAACCATGAGGTCCTGTTAATTGAAACTTCAACTGTGACTTAAACCTCTGTCCCAGACAGGAGACAGACACTTCACCTGCTGAGTCCTTCAACCCAACATGGGTAATATTTTTTCTAAGTGTCTGATCACATATAGAACAGTAAATGCCTGATCTAGAAAACAGTCAAGGCTTTGTAGGAGTAATTCTGTGGAAGAGCTTTTATAGGCTTCTCAGTGCTGTCTGTCAGACCAAAAACCAGTCTGATTTTGTACACCAGTGTTTATTTTACTAACGAGCTGCAACACTGTTGTACTTGTGATTTGTTAACAAGCAGTTATTAACCCCTTCCCAGGGATGCCCTGAGCAGATGTAAAGAAATGCCAGCTGCCAGTGCTGAGAGATGTGCAGAAAGAGGGCTCTGCTTTTGTCTAGAGAACCCCAGGGCTTCTGTCCTAGTCTGTCTCCCAGTAAACAGGAATCACAGTTTTTCCATTCTTTAAGTATGGGGAGACTGAAAACATACACTGAAACACAGAGTGAACATATTGAAAAAAAACAGAGGCATTGGAAAAACAAGAGACAAATTTTCCCCCGTCATAAAGATACCCCATTCGATGCTCAATTTCCCCCAAGCACCTTTACTGCTGTAACAGCTCAATGGGAACCCCCATCTTTATCAAGACCAGTGCCCTGACACTCAGCAATATTCTCCTTTGTTGTTTCCCTGCACCTGAAAGATATCCATCACTGGACAGGAACTGCCATGAAAAACAGCCACCAGAGAAAGACCAAAAACCTGGCAGAAGGCACAGCTTGCAAGCTGCAAGGCAAGGCAAGGAAATGCTGATGGAACTGGAATCCCGGGACACGTTGACCCACTCCATTCTGCTTCTGGAGGAGTGGGGGCTGTGCAAAGTAAAAGACACTGATAATTTCTGAAAAGACTCGATTAAAAGTTCATGGGCACCTTCCTGGTTTGTCAAGTACTGGTGGCATCACTGAGTCATCTGTGGTTTGTGCACTGGGAGTCCCATGCTAAGAGTTAATTGTCTGCACTGTCATTTACATCTCCAAGTGCCCAGGCAACCCCTGTAGCAGGGGCAGGAGGAGAGGGTCACAGACAAGCACAGATATTCACTCAGAGATGTTTTTATTCAAATGAATATAATAGTAGACACAAAGTGTTATGACTCTGAGCCCGCACATTAACAGAATCATGGTTCATCAATTTTTAAATCCACATTTAGAGCTTCCTCCTAAAAGCCAAAAAGCAGCTACAATAGATAGTCTTGCAAAACATGGCATCTGTTCTCTTTCATTCCATGGTTATAGATAACCTTCATAAGCTGATTTGCTCATGACAATAAATTTATTTTCAGAAATTATACTCCTGATCTAATATGAAAAAATAAATAATTCAGAAGTTTCACATTATTACAGGGAATTATATTTAGGAGATCAACTAGGGATCTCTGTAATGAGAAACATTCACCTTGCTGGAGGAATGCTACTCTGCATTTAATCTTATAATATTCCCTTCAGGGTGTACAAGACAGCTTGCTGGAAAATATAATGACTCCTTGACTGTTTTCTGAAGAAAAAAAAGAAGAGTAAAGAAAACAGTGATATGGAAATGAGATCTACGTTTCATTTGAAATTCTATATGCACTATTTTAAAGCCACCTTGTTTCAATATGGAGAAAATAAAAAGATTTTGATGGGTCTGATGACGTTATTTGGAAAAAGAGAGATTAAAACCACAAAGAAACAAAAGGATCTGGCACGTGCATCCATAGTAATATAAAGTTGCTTATATTTCACAAACAGAAAAGAGCTGCTTCAGCTGTTTTTACTTTATTATTTGTCCCTAGAAAGAGAAAAGTTGGTTCACAAAGTTCCCGTTGGCCAAAAAGTAAAAGCATCTGTTGAAGCCATGAATGACTTGATGGCCACACGCAGCAGCACTGGTGCTGCAGCAACACAGCCCCCCTGTCCCAGCATAGTCCCATTGTCACAGCACAGCCCCCCTGTCCCCGCACAGCCCCTCTGTCACAGCACAGTCCCATTGTCACAGCACAGCCCCCCTGTCCCCGCACAGCCCCTCTGTCACAGCACAGTCCCATTGTCACAGCACAGCCCCCCTGTCCCCGCACAGCCCCTCTGTCACAGCACAGTCCCATTGTCACAGCACAGCCCCCCTGTCCCAGCATAGTCCCATTGTCACAGCACAGCCCCATTGTCACAGTATAATCCCACTGTCCCAGCACAATCCCATTGTCACGGAACAGCCTCACTGTCCCAGCACAGTCCCCCTGTCCCAGCACAGCCCCCCTGTCACCAGTACACTTTGGGCATCAGCACCAGTTACCACTGGGAGCTGTGGAAGCAGAGCAATAAATTTCAGAGTCCTTCCACATCTGAGCACATCATAAATTGAACATATCGTAATGAAGTAGTTTTCTTTCCTGGCCGTCCCCTCCAACCATTGTAATTCCTGTTGGTCGAAAGAAGGAAACAATCCACTTTTTCCAAGCAATGCTAATGTTGGGTGTCTGCTGCTCTCAGGGTAATGAACACTGATGTTTGCAGCCATCTTCTAAATGAGGTAACTAAACAATACATACATAGTTTCCACCACTCTGGAGTCTCCAAGAAAAATCATTAAATTGTCAGTATGTATGATCAACTCTGAAGGAAAAATAAATATTATTGATGATGACAGCATGCTATTGTATCTCTGCATCATTATGCCAGAGGTGTATATTTTCAAAGCATCCCATGAGAAATAGACAGACAATACCAATAATTGCCTGTGGGATTGCCATTTAGATGCACCAGCCTGAAGAAAACACATGTAAATCTTCTAAATGTTTTATTATTTTTTAAGCAGGGTACATTCTGCTTCAGAATATTTCAAATTATAATCTTCAGCGCAATTAAAAATATACTCACAATTAACTCTGTGGCAGAAAAGAAACCTCAAAGACTTAAAACAGATAATCTGAAAGATCAATTCTGATACTTCACAAAGTACAGTGACATATAGTCTACAATGCAAAAGAGTTCTAGGAACAGGGATCTCAAAAATTTCCATTTCATTTTCAAACCATGTTATTATTACACATCAAATGTCCACAGACAACTGCCATCACAAAAATTATTAAGCTAAAAATTTCTACTGAGACACTAATTTCAGGGTTTCACTATGAAACAAGGATTCTGATATAAATAACGTCTTACTGCAATTTTTTTTCTCTAGTAAGTTCCAAAAATCAATTGTCTATGTTATATTTATTCAATAACATACAGTGTTAAGTTTGACATATAGTCAAAAAAGGTTCCAGTCCTTGTATCACAAGATTCCACAACAGCAATGCAGAGACATTGACACCTGCCAACTATCTTTATTTTCATTTTTCTTCAGTTTTGACAGTTTTCCTCTAGAAGTGACTTTATCAAATACATTCACTGATTATTATCTTCCTGCTTTCATTCTAGTTATTTGGAGAGCAGCTTTAGTACATAAAGATAAAATATTGTAAACAGCCCAGCAAGGTGTGCTGGGCAATCCACGTGGAGAGGGACACTGTGAATATGTAATATCCAGATTTAGTTCCATCTATAGGTAGTCACAAGAATATAGAATAGGTACTCAACTCCAAACCCTGAGGCAATAAGAAAAAGTGTATTTTATCAAGAGAACTTCATTTCTATTACCTGGGAAATGCAGCTAAACTATTGTCACAGGTGTTGGTGAACAGTATCCACTACAAATATGTTAAAATGGCATATATTCCAATTAATTAGATTTCCAGAGGAGTAATGTGGTATTTGGACTTTGACATTAAATCAATTCAAGCTTTACAGATACTCTTGACAACCCCACTGTAAAATCAATAGTAAAACCTTGTTTCCCTTGGAAAGGACAATGATATCTACGTGAAACTAGGAATTTAAATAAAATTGGAGTCGTCTGTAGCAAGTAGCTTTGGGATTATATGAGCAGTTGTACAGTATTTAACAAGACTCTGGAACATTCATAATCATATATTCCCAATGACAATACAGAGGGTCTTTAAAGCTGTAACTGACATTTGTCAATGTTTTCTATATCTTATGTACACAGCACTTTTTTTACATTATCAAAGGAAAGATAAAAATTTGGGGGACTAGTTTAAGGTAAAACATGTATCTTCTTTTTGCACCTATTCTACCAAACTGGCTTCACAAATCACACAGAGATGGTAAGATACTAAATTACCCTTACAATCCTTAGGGAGCACCTGTGAAAATCACTCCAGAACCACAGGGAGGAGGAGGAGGTGGTAATGTCCTTTGCACAGAACAAAACTTTTTTTAAGATGGTTTTTATTGTTGTCACCACTCATCTTCCAGTTTTTCATTATGCTAAACAACAATATCAAAGGAAAAGTACTTTTTTTCCAGAAAGATACCATAAGCATCAGTCTAGGAACCAAGACCTGACAGTGACAGAAGGAACTGGTGAGACACACTTTCACAATCACTGAAAATATTAAGGTTTGAAATGGGAAACAAAATGAAAGAGTCCTGAAGGATGCAGCTACCACAAAACAATTCTGAATCTCCCAGAGTGGAAGAATATAAATATTCATTGTGTTCAACAGAGAATAGCACATTGCATCCTCACTGCAAAATAGAGACACTTTAGTATATGTTGAGGCCTCATAACAATGGAATTTGCCAATTAAATCTGAGGGGTGTGATCATTTCTGTTGTGATATGGTGAATAACATGCTGGGAGATGCTCAGATGAAAGGGTTTTGAATCACTGCAATATTCTGTTTCAGGCTCCTTTTATATTTTTTTTTCCATCCTGTGTAAATATGAGAATGAAATGTGGTAGACAAGCCTGGGGAGACTTAAAGGAAGGTTATTTTGAGGTTGTTTTTCTTTACCTAAGACAGCTAAATGCTAAACTAATACCAGCTATATTTACTGTTCTTTTAAAGCCTGTAAATTGCACCTAATTAATAGACTCTGATGAAGTAAGATACCTGTTTTCCTTCAGATTTGTATCTAACAGAATTTTTCCATTAGGCATCATGATTAAATCTTGGGACTGTGATGTGCATATCTAAGCAAATTCCCCTGGTTTCTTCCACCAAGTAAGTGTGAAGGACTGAGGATGGCCACCCTGTCACCACTGTAATTTTAATCCTTTCATTAGAAGCATAAAACGGCCTCACTGTGACTCTCTGAGGCTAAAGAGAGAAAAGGAGGTTCTAATGCAACCTGACAGCACTTGCAGAGAGCAGCTCTGAAGAGCTCAGCACATTCCTGCAGGATTCAGGGCTAACAATCCTCACAAGGTCAGCAGGTTCCCCACCCCGTCCTGTGCTGAGGTAGGTGAGGCACTGAAGTGAGGGACTCAACATTACCATCACCTTCATCATTTCCATTAACACAGAGCCTGGCAGCAGAGCCATGGACCACAACCCCCAGACTAAAAGCAGTTCAAACAGGATATAAAGCCATCTTGCTTGAAAACCTTATAATCCAGCAGAAGACAGGGAACCCCAACAGAAACACAGAATAAAAACCTGCTGTCCAGCATCTCTACAGCAGTCTTTAGTTCTTAACAACCTCTGTCAATAACCTTAAACTAGTACATTTCTGGTGAGTATACCATGGAAAATGAGATATTTAAGGAGAAGGAGAATGAACATAATTTTATGGGAGTATGTTGGGAGCTCTTCTGCCTGAGGGCATGGAACAAGGTGCTGGAAGCACTGCTGACAATGCTGTCCTTGCAAGCTGCATTCACTTCCGACCTGAACTGATCTAAGGGTCATGTTCCAGTATGGTCATTTTTACTGTTTAACTGGCAGGCACAAATATTTAAAGAAATTCAGAGGGAAAACTCCTTCATGTATATCTATTTTTAAGTTATGTTTCACATGTCTTGTATAAACCCCATCTCTACTAGCAACGACCAGAATACTTCAACTCTCAGCAGATTCTGTAAGACACTATCTGTAATTTTAATACACTTATTTATTTAGAAAATGAAGCCACCAAAACATAAAACACTAACAAAAGGCTCCCTAAAGATATCAGTGATAATGGGTGGCTCTGTCTGGAGGATCATTTAGCAGAACTGAACCAAGTATGTCCAGCTAATATATTTAATTATATTATATTTAATTAACAACTTTTTGCTCATTAACATGGCATCGTGTATAAAGTGACAACTAGCAAAGTTTTCACTCTTATGAACTATCTTATTTCAGCATGAACTATCTTATTTCAGGTTATATCTTACAGTACATATTTGGATTGCTGCCCACCCTTATCACTATATGGCAGATTTGTAATCTTCATGCAGCAACATAAATTACATCTATGTTCATTTTTCTTGGTAATCTCATTTACCCTCTTCCAGTAGCCATCAGTTTCCAGTGTATGTACAGCCATATGCTAAACCCCATTCTGGTCTCTAAAAATCATTGTCACAATTTCCTTTGACTTCAGCAAGACTTGGATTCGGCCCAGGGAATTTATCCCATTTATTTGCAAAGCTTTTGCTAAGTTTGTAAATCCCTGGAGTAATGTTCATATTGCAGGAAGAGAAATTTCTTAAATGTGACAGAATTGATAAATTTCTCAGGCACAGCAAAGTTTGGAGGATGCTGTAGCTGTAGTCTGAGCAGTCGCCTGACACACTGGGTGACAGGAACCTGCTTAATCCAAAGGGCTTCATGAGAATCTTTTTAAACAATTTCTCCTCCACCCTTTTAAATGGCCATACAACTACTGTCAGATTCTGTATTAATAGGCATTACAGGGACCAAGATGTGAATAAGTTAAGCAGTAGTCTCCTTCCAGGCACTTGCTGCTGATCCATAAGCCTTATGATGTGTAGTATCATCATTTTGGTGGTCATACACTCGAGAGATTTAATTTTGCTTAGTTATCATAAGAGCTTCATTGCTGCAAAATAATTCAGATCAGCTAGGAAAATAAGCTCACCAACTGGTTAAGACTTCGCTCTGGACTCTTCTTGTCAAGAGTAATCCAGAAAGTGGTAGAAGAATAAAAACAAGAAGAGGGCAATGACAATTTTCATAAGCAAACTACGAACAGCTGCTCCAAGGTCAGTAACTGGAAAAATGATGTTAATGATCCTGCATTAGCTGGTAAAGTGTCACTGTTAAAACAAATCAGTCCAGATTTGAACCATTGTGTGGCTTGACATCAGTACCAATTAAGGTGGCAGATGATGTATAAAGAGCCTGGACAAAGGATATTATTATGTTACGAGCTATATTGATTTTTACAAGGCTAGTTTGATTGACTGACTGATACTATCAAGTAATTAGCTTTAATCTTGAGTTACAATGGCCAGAAGAAATCCTGAATCAGGTTATATTAGATCTTTGATACTACTTTACTGATATAGGACAGTGCTTAAATAAGGTAGAACTCTGTTTCCTTTGTAAAGTCAGTGCTACACAAATAGTTTCCACAGAACTTGGCACAGTCAGTAGGTACCCAGGCTGCACACAAATTCAGGTCACATAGGCAGCAGTCAGGAAAGAACAACCTGATAAAAGATCCCAGCACAGGAGTTCTTCATAATAGGTTTAACATTTTGGCATATCTGATTTTTAAAAGCTTACATGTGAAATAAGGCAAATTCTGAGCTCTTTTTTTTTTGTTAAAGATTCTAACATACAGCCACAGGGAATGGAGAGGGGGAAGATGCCAAGCTCACTTGTCCACTGTGGTCACTTCTCCCACTGACAAAGCCAGGACACTTACAAGAGCATTTAAAATTTGCAAGCTCATCACTCATAAGAAAACCAAACTGACTTGGTGTCAGGAACTTGGCCTTAAAAGTGAGCTCCTTCAGTGCATTCCTGATCCCAAATCCAAAGCTGACACTTTGTTGCCTGAAAGGAAATTCTACAGGGAGAGGAGATGAGGCTACAGACATTTGTAATACAACAAACACGACAACTAACAGCAAGATGTCTTGGTTTGGTCTTTATCAGCCCCAGCTCTTTTATCTGCATTTCACATATAGGCCTAATTTTAGACAGCCTGTAGGAAACTGCATGTTTTGGACTCTGAGCTCCCCAATATACTGTTGATTTCCACACCCATACTTTCCTTTCCTCCATTGCATTCATGTACTTGCATTTGCTCAGTGTAATGGGTCACTCTGCTTCCTCAAACGTTGCCTCCCTCCTTTCACACATTTCCTCTCACACTCCCATCCTCCTGAGCCCATATAATTCAGCTCCATATTCATGAAGGTCTTTACTTTCACCCACTCGTGCCTAACTTTATAAATATATAAATATATAGATGTATATACTCCCCATTTTTTCCACACACTTTTCTCCTCTCCTGAACAAAGCTCCTCCACTTAAAGGCATCTAGTTAGACCCCTCTCCTGTTTCAACTAATAAATGCAACAATTTGGGAATAAGACCAGCAGGCAAATATCATCACTGAATTTTTTTGCTCTGCCCTCTCCATCTCCCTTTGCATGTGAGCTTTCTGTGGGATAAACTACACGTCTCTGCAACCATCTCACCATACTTGTTTGTAAAGCATCTGTCAAATCTCAACTGCATGCAAATTATAAATAATACCACTGGAGATCATGACAGCTGATGTGCTGTGATTTTCACAACAGGCAGTCCCACTGAATGAAACTAAAGGTAAGAGAATGTGTAAGAGAAACAGAACATTATTTCTGCCACTGTGCTAGCTATGGCCCTGCAGTATATCCAGGCTCAAATATAATTTTCTTTCACTAGGATAATTTCATATTCATACTATTAAAACAGTTTTAAAAATAGCAATAGGGTGAGGAAGTTACAGCTCAAGTTATTTCTGTAGTGCTTTTAATGTAAAACTCTGTTCTTGGTCATCAGGGTGGGGGTGCTGGTATTGTTGAAACACTACTGTACGTGTTCTTAGTAAATCTCTCCTTTCCCCCTTTTTATTGATTTGCAGATCTTTGTTCCCAGAATGAATTCTCAGTTTCTTTTCTGGTGGCACATTTTGTGCATTGATATTTATTGTGGGTTTGGCTGTATATATGTATGCCCTAGGGCTTCAGCTCTTATCAACAGAGAGATTCAGTTTCTCAAAGCTGCAGATCCTGGGTTTTTTTCTGGTTCAACACATCCTTGCTCTAGAAGTTTCTGGGCTTGCTTCCCTCCTGAGAATTTACAAACCAAGACAAAGTTTCAGAGTAAAGATAAATGTCTGTATATGTGACAGAAAAATAGAAAAAAAACAAAAATCACAGCTGTTCTGATCAAATCCACTGCCAGCTCATCTGAAAACTGCACTAATTTAGACTGAACCAGCAGAAGCTGATGTGTGCAGGCAGACATTTACAGCCACACATTTACAGCCACGCTGGAGCCCAGGACAAAACTTCCACTCCAAGGACCTTCTGGGAGCCAGGGACAAGACTTGGTCCAGCCTTACCAAAGCCCAGCCCATGCACTGGGGAGAGGGAATGGGAGATCTGCCATTCTTTTCAAAAAGAATATATTTGAGTTAAAACTATGCTGACCGCCACTGATTGCATGTGTAAAGGGGCAAATGACAAATTTTCATGTACAAATAGCCTCTGTGAGTGCAAATTACACACAAAACCCACAAAACAAGGTTTGGGAAACTTGACTCAATAGAAAAGGAATTTATTTTTTCAAAGTAGTTTGTATAACCTGCCACTGCTTTTAAGGTGATGGGGTATATTAAAAAGAAAATTTAAGAAAACAATAAAGTAGGCTGCTCCTTACACTAATTTGTAAACTGGGCTTGCTGGGATAATGTCACTGATGCTGGAGATCAGGGAATGGGAGGACAACACAGAAGGCATCAGGTATGAAAACTAGCACATACAATTGTGATTTTTATAGCTCTTGTGAAATCATGTGTCTTCACTTTCAAAATTAACCAGCTGGTGACACAATTATAATTTTTTTTTTTCTTTTTGGAAGGTAAATGTGTCAGCTGTGAGAGAGTTAAAAAGACCTGAATTGGATCAAGGCTTCTGCCCATGGGGACAGTGCACAGTCAGAAATGGCTGCTATGTATTCTCAGGGATTTCCCCCCCTCTGTCACTCAATACTTTTTCTTTGCTAAAGAGAGGTAAAACATCCACATAGCTTCTTACAATAACTGCCCTTTTCCTTCTGATGGGATAACAGTTAAGCTAATGGGATAACCCTAGGAAGGAGAAATTCAACACAAACCAGACAGCACGTACTTACCAAGCAGATTGTTCTGAAACAGAAATAATGCCATGTATTTCCCAGAAGACTAGAACCCTATGTCCAAAGTACGAAAAAATGCCCCTAACCAGGTCCCTAGTCCCTAAAACAGTTCTAGCTTGAAAACAGAGGTTGTAGAGAAACATGAAATCTAAGAACATGACACTTTGGATTTTCTACAGAAAGTGTTCAGATAATTAATATAACATACAGCAATATAAACCTCAAGTCGAAATTATATTTATTGAAAATGAACATATTTAGCAGCAGGAGAATGTCACATGTTCATCCCATTTGGAGAACGATAGCCAAATAATTCTTTCTTGGAGTGAAATCCCAGCCCCATTGAAATCAATAGCTGCATTAGCAGAGCTTCACTATCACCTCCCTGGCCAATGAAACAAAATTTCAAAGAAAGAATGCTACTTCAAAGGATCTTTATTCACTCTCATATACAGGCACATACCAAGTAAGGTTTTTACTATTATGACAGACCTGACATTCGTTTTTTGGTCATAGAAAACCAGCAGATGCCTCACTAGGCAAAATGGCAAAGACGGGGAGGATAATGACAGCATCACAATGCTGCTTAGGAGGGGAAAATGTATTCCAGTGGATCTGGGGGGGTTTCTTTTATCTGCTTTGCTGGAAAGAACTGTATCTTTGTGAAACAGCAAATATTCAATAGCTGTGGTTATTCTTTTTAATTCTAAAATAACTAAGACAAACTATAGATAAAAATGAAGATTTTAGATTTGCTTTTATATTCCAGCTGTTGAACTGGCTCTGAATTTAGAAGCAGCTGTAATTCAACACCACTGCAGGAGTTCCCCACTCCCTCTGCCTGCCCCCTAAATGATTTATATGCAGGAACAGAGACTGGGATGAGAAACAGCAGATGCCAGATAAAACCACACAAGCCACATGCTCAGGAGCTGTGAAAGTACAAATGTAAAGGGAGATGCTGTGAATCACCAGCAGGAATTGCAGCTTGTTCAGCCCTGCCTGGGCTGGGCACTCTCCTGGGGCAGGTGCAGTGCCCTGATGCCCATCACGGCTCCTGGGATTTATGACACTCTTGTCTGAGCCACACCAATGGCAGGTCTCTTTAACTAGTCTAAAGCTAATAAGCTACAGAAGTGACTACAATATAGATGTACCCAGAGAGACTGTGTTTCTCTGAGGCCAGAAATCCATTAACTACTCCTGTGTTTTTCCCTATTTCAGCTGCCATTGTCTTATTCCTGCAGTCAAGATTCAGTTACAAAGCACTTCTTTGAAGCCAAATGTTATTCCACAATATTTGTTTTAAGAGCAGATACCAAAAAAAAAAATCAGCAACATTGCATATCATCTTACAGTGTCTTAAAAAAGCATAAAGCCTTCTGAACACAAGGGCAAACCAAAAGCAATTCAAATTCTCACAGCCTGAGCAACAACTGAAAGGGCTTCCCCACCTACCATGTGTGTAGAAGAACACAGCTATCTTTGTTTCCAACTTTAGCTGGTTCTGGTATGGATATTCTTATCATAGAAAATACACCAGTAGAGTAATTGTCTTATCATTATTTTCCTTGTAAAGAAAGCTTAACATTAAAAAGCATTTGAGCAAATTAGAACTGAAATGCCTTTATTTAAGCAACAAAACCTGTTCTCCGATGTTTCAAATAGCACTGTGAATCCAGTCAACATTAATAATAATGACAGCATCTAGTCAAGGCAGCAATTAAAATCATATTATCTCCTGGGTTTTAAGAGCCACTTACTGAACAGAAAGGGACTTTATATATACACTGACACACAGATGGCACTTTAGTTCTTGTAAAAGAAACAAACTCAAATACTTTACAGAAACATTCAGAATCCAACTGGTAATTTTAGTATTTTTATTCCCAAGAGAATTGTCTTTATCTGAAGATCAATTATTAAATCACGTGACTATCAGAACATGATAACATCTAGAATCTACAGTAATAAAATCAAACTAGTGCTTTAACAAGCTCCCTAGAGGCCAGAGGAGGGTTTCAAATCACAGCACCATGTCCTGTGGCCCTGCACCTCCACTGGAACACGCTGAGGTGCTGCCACCAGCACAGAGAGGGGGGTGATGACCCTGCTGGGAATTCCTCAAGTCCAGTCTCACTTACTTTTGCTAGTGAGAAGTACAGGGTACCTCAGCAACATGCACATTTAATTCTGTACACTGAAGGCTTAGATTTGAAGTAATTTACCATCCTCACCAAAATCAGAGTGGAGAGAGATGATGTCAGATTGAGACTTCAACAGCAGTCCATTATATTTTAACACTAAGTATTCATTTTCCATTATAAAAGGCACGAAACCTGAATGGAGTATTTACATTTACTGTATCGACCCGTGCACTGGCAGAAATCAAACATTTGCAATATAAATGCTCCCATTCCCATCTTTGGTTCAAATCCAGCAGTGACTGAAGGTTGTGACCATCTGGGGCACATGGATGATCCCTGTTAAATTCACCACCCTGCTTCATCCCACGTTTTCATGGACAGCTGTCAGAGCACAGTTGCAATCACTTGCCATTTCGGCAGTTTCATGGCTAAGCAAGATTCATGGAAAGTGGCTCCGGAAGGAGAATGAAGTGGGTTGTTCTGAGTGTCAGTTGTGCTGACAACTGACAGGTTCTGTGGCTGCACTGAGCTCCTCCCCTGGAACTGCTCCCTCCCACCTCTACACCTGCACAGGCACAGCACACACAGGTACAGAGAGGGAGATACCATTCTGCACGGCACAAACAAGAGGTTATGTGTCCTGAGAACTTCAAATATCACTTTTCTAAGAAAAAAAAATAGCTCGTTCATTGCTGGCAGATGTAATGAGCTTCCACACAGAATAAAATAATTTTGTGAATAAATATTTACTCTGAACACAGGGTTCCTCTGCAATGTACCCAGCAGGATGCAACTTTGCCTCCTCCACTGCCCAGTCTCACCACAGTGTCTGACTTCAGTTACCTGAGGGACATCAGAAGAATTTCAGTAAGAAAGCCAAGCAATTGGAAACACCAAGACTTTAAGGAATCAGCACACATGTACTGATTCGGTTTAATTTTCGGTTTAAGTTAGTAATTGTCAGTTCCAGGAAAAGCAAGGAATAAAACTACAGTAAGAAGTCAGTGCTCACTGGAACTTCTAATAGTTCTTCACATCACTCTACCAATTTATTGCTCAACATGAGCTGCAAGGTATTAGGAGTGAAACGTGCAGATTTTCAGCTAAATAATGGAAATGTGATTGAGCCATGGTAAACCAAATGAGAGTAAGAGAAAATCTGGGAATATGCATATGCAATAAGGAATATTAAAAAGTTTCTTGGGCCCTGCAGTATGACAATGCACTCTGATGATCATCTTTATTAGATAGCACTGGATAAAGAGCCAATTCATTAAAAATTAATGGGACTGTACTGCCATCCATACATTATACATAGCCATAAAGTGGATGTGGACAGCTAAATGCTAAATCTGTTGGAAATAACTGCAAAGTGAAGTAGGAGAATGTGCCATAAAATAGTAGGAACCATGTAATAAGAAGGCCATGCAACAAAATGAGGAGAAAAGAAAGACAATCTCTGTATGAGTCTGTAAAATCAAATGAGATTAGAAAAACTACAGTAAACCAAAACTTTTTCCTGAAATGGAAAAATTATTCCCAGAAAGTGAACAACAGCAAATAAAAGAACCTTATTAAAGAGCAACACTGAAGGGTGGTGAATACAATAACAAATGGCAGAAACATGTTTGACTGCAAAAGAGCAAAGCTATTCATGAAGAGAAAACAATTTTATTGTATCTTTTGATGAAAGCTCAACAATGTGGGGCATTAATATCACCGAGGCAGAACCAGTAGCCGTTATCAAAACAGGCAGATAAACCTTTTTTATTCAATCTCAAAATGAAAATCACATTTATAGCATATTCTCTAATTAAAGAAATTTCATCTTAGAGCAATTAAAAAAATCTATGTTCCATGCTTCTAAAATGTATTGAAGTTTTTGATTACAAAATGGATGCCTGTGACAAATTCCATGATTCTGTATTAAAAGCACTATTCAGAACACTCATATCTGCTAGAATGATATTTCTAAAGTTTGTAGAAAGCCATAGTGTGGACTTCAACTATCACAAATAAACCACTACTTGGTATGTTCAGCCCTAGAAAGACATGCCTTTAAGAACATTTACCATTTCACATATTTATATTGCAAGACACTTTCTGAAATCATTTTGCTAAATAATGATTCCTTCACAGTGCATTGAGAAACAGTGTTTCTTCATGGTGGCAATGAAGAGGAAGAAATGGAACTTCAAAGAAAACTGTTTAGCTCAAACACAGATGTATTCTCATAAATATTCTCTTAAATCCTAATATTCATGACGCTTATTCACAAGGCACAAAATTAGGTATATTCAAAGACTTTTCAAATCAAATTTCAAAGGAAAATTATATAGAGAACTGACCTGCTTATCTATGAAACTCACAACAACCTGGTTTGGGAGTGGAACAAATACACATTGATGCAATTTAAGAGCCTGCACAAAAACTGGAGGAACTACAACAGTCAAGATGAGGCCAATTTTAAAACTTGACCTGGCCAGGGCACAGGAAGAATGTAACTCATATTAAGAATACCATTACAAAACACACCTAAAACAGACAAAGCTCCACTCATTTATACCAAACTGAAATGAAATTCTGAACCTGCAGCTCTAAGAACCACCAGCCTGGCAGTGACAGCAGGAACAACCTGCTGTGTCACCTACAGATGACGGGCACTGGCATTTCTGAGCCTCTGTCAATGTCTGGGCTTTGTGTTTCCAGGACATACTTTGCTTTTAATTCTCACATTGCACTGCACCACAGTTCACCCAAAAAATGCACTGGGGCACCTCAGTGGAGCTGGACTGCCTGGCCTGAGCCCGAGCCATGGATCCCCCACTCCACTGTTTGTACCTCTCCCTACAAAGCCGCGTGTCGCACATCTGGTTTTACAATGTATTTATCACCATGGTTAGTCTCACTCTTTGATATTTCAAATATAGCTCCTCAGACAACTCCCAACCTTTTCATTTTTATCATCTTCTAATGACAGCCCTTTAGAGGAAGCTAGACATAGACAAGGATTAGTACAAAAAGAACTTGAAAAGCAAGTTTTGACTTTGGGGTAGGAAAGACCCCTCACACTCATGGCTCTGGAAAGCATCTATTCCATGCCTCAAAGATCCTTGTGGATTATAAACGTGAAAACTGAGAACAGAAAAGGAATTATTCACCACATTATTAAACATGACAAAAAGCTTCTGAATTGAAGCTTAAACCAGGCTATTTAAGATTCCAGCAATCCCTGGGACTTTGGCAACAAAAATGTTCAAAAGCCTTTTATAGTTGCTGTCAGATTTATGTAAAGCATTTGAGATTCCTGTGAACTTATTTATATAACAACCTAAAACTTGAAGCCAACTTGAAAGTCTTTCTATTCTAATTATTCAGTATTGGAGCTGCTGTGCAAAAGATACTCAATGTTCTTTCTTGAACATTTCCTAAAATGGTGGCAAGCAAAATACAGATTTGAGGTGAACATTTTATGGGCTGGCTGTTATTATTGATGAACTGCACCATTCAATATAGAAGTTACTTGATGATTTGTTTTCCTGTTTTCTGCTCAGAGACAACAAGGAGATATCACTGTGTGCTACATACCACTCCAGTTGACTGCTCGCATTCTACCTCAATAATCTCTCATAACTATTTTTAGGAAAATCCTGCAGCATGTAAAAATAAAATAAATGCTACCATCTCTTTTCAGAAATGTAGCACTAAAGTACTTCCTGAAGTCAGGTTTAGGATGGACATCAGGATATTGTTGGGAGCTGAGGCCCAGCTGATCTGGATGGAAAGCACTGGCATTCAAGACCATTTGGTTTATATCCCACATGAACACTCTGCCATCACTCTGGGTCACTCCTTCAGCTCCAAAATGGAGAGGAACATGAGCTGGGAATGCATCCAGCACCTCCCCTGCAGGCAGGGGTCACTCTGGGAGCAGCAGCAGGACATGACCTACCTGGGTCTGTGCAATGCAGTAAAAGCTGATAAATGGTAAAACAACACCCTCTCCCACGAAGCCTTTCAAGCTTTTTCTTTCAAGGTGATTTGAATGTGTTTTCCATTTCATCATTCTCTGCTCAAAAGCTCTCAATGCCATTTCCTTTGTTCCCAACTCCCAATTTTCCCATTCCCACTGTTTCAGTGTCTCACTGAGGTCACTCAATTCTCTCCTGTTTCAGTTCCCACCTTCACTCCTCCTTCCTCCTTCATGACAGCACTTCTCAACCACCAGGCTGTGCACACTTTCAACACAGACTTGCTTGTCAAGCAGACTTCTAATTACCTCAAATGTCTTTTTATAGGTACTGCATCAGGTGTCTGCAGCTTCAGAAAACCAGGGGTCTAAGAAGAAATAAATAGAAATCCTAGAATATTGACATTCCATATTAACACTGTTTTGCATTACAGACACAACAAAAGGTTATTTGCTTGTATTACTTTGGATGTGAATTATCTTTTATAACTACTGTGAAACTGGTCACATTGTTTTATCCCTACATCTCTATAAACCACTCAATGCCTAAATGATGGAACTTCCACAGGTATTAAGAATCTCTTCACAGAAAACAGACAGTTCCTTGTGATTCTTATTTCTTTCATCACTATACAACTCAGTTAATACTGGCTTGTATTAATTATTCAAAGAAGGAGAAAATTTATAACTCAAATGTGACAAGAAGCAAAATGCACAAGTTCATAATTCTTTTCATTTATCAAAATTGTGTTTTTGAAATGTACAGAAATGTAGATGCAGCACACCTAAATGGAAACCCACATATACGGTACCACAAGTCAACTTGTTTGGGTTGGAGTTTTGTTTGTTTAGTTTTGTCATGTTTTATTTATTCCATTGTGCTGATGAGCATAGTTTAACACCCAAAGATTGTTATAAGCCAATGTGGCTTCTCTCTCTTCCTGTGTTTCTTTCTTACAGGATTACTCCATTTACATTCTGGCTGTGGGATTTTTATGGATTAAGACAGATGCCAGCAGCATTCTTTATTTGCTGCTTTTGGCATAAAAACCCCAGTTTGATTGCTTTCTTCTTCCTCTACTTAATCATGCTGTAGACAGAGAGCATCTAGACTTAACTCATCCTGGCTCCACTTTCCCATTTTCCCCTTAGCCACGAGAGCTAGATACAGAGGTTACAAAGAGCAAGGAAAAGGTAATTTAATATTTAGTTCAATGACGCCTGCAAAAGAATTTTGTGAACCTGTGATGAGATCTCAATGAATCACCAGTGACTTACGTTGCAAAACCAGTGACATAAAGGGGTAAAATGTCCATGAAGTCTTTAGGAGGCCATTAGCTATTAGAAATAAAATATTAATATCTGTAATATGAGCATCCTTAAGACATGAACACTGAATTGCTGGCCCTGGGTCAATCTCATCCAGTTATTCCAGTACAGATCCTGCTGAACACAAAGGTGGAAAACCCATCCACATAGGGAACACAATAAAAACGAGCACCTGTAATTTCCCTTGTGTTGCTTGGATCACTTGTGGCAACCAAAGTGAAGCTTCCACAACTTGTGTAGTATTTATTTTATAAGCAGGTGTAAGAACAACACCAGCTGAAACCTCTTTGGAGGCAAAGCAAAATCCAGTGCCTTTACCTTCCTACAGCACTTCCCATCGCCCAGGGCTCAGCATGGATTCAAAGGGAACTGGAACTTCTCTCATCTGCCATACAACTTTCCCACGAAAACAAAAGCTCTGAAAAAACATCTGAAGACAAACCAAAAAGGTGGGGGAACATATACCTCTTCCTTGCAAAACACATCTTCTTCCTTCTGGCAGAGAAAGTATCCAGTAACACTCACTACCCAGAGAGACAGGCACGACCCTCCTGAGCGTGCTGATCACACAGTAAGTTTGCACCTGCTTCTAAGAAGGGCTGTTTTCATGCTTTTTGATCAGGAATTATTTACTTTCAGGGATTGTACGATACTAAGATGGGTAATAGGATACACAGCCTTTCGCCTGCAGGTCAGAGTCTTCAATTTCACCCCAGCTTATGCAGGTTGATCTGGCAACATGCTGTGTGCTCTGCAGGGACTGCCCTCGGCTCCTGCACACACCGGGAGATGCTCAGGGCAGGGACAGGAGCACTCAGCTCCTGGGAGAAACAAGCTCCTGCTGACTGAAAGTCAATATGTGCTGTACAGAGACCCGGCTGAAACACAGTGCTGTTGTCAGGTTTATTCCTGTTACATTAATAAAAGAAAACATCAGTGCTGCCCCCATTTGTTGCATGAAATTGTGGTGAGAGATTCGCCTTCACCAGGAATGCACGGGGCCCCAAGGGCTTCTGCAGCCCAAAAGAATCTGTTCCCAGCACACAGCACATGTCACACTCCAGCCAAAAGGATGCTGCCTATGATTAGCCACAGAGTAAGTAGAATGGTCCTCCAACAACACAAATTCAGGGCCTTTTACAAGCATCAACTTTTTTTTTTTTTATATTAAAGACAGATAACAACGTATTTTGAATAAACTAATGGCATCCGGCAGTTAGGGAAGAGTTACTTGTATATTATGCAATATTTAGACCAATCTTTTCCCAGGAAATAACGAGCTGGGTAAGATCCTAACAATTCCAGCCTCAGGTACAGTGGTGGAAAAAGTCACCCTCATTTGCATTCAAGTGTGTAACACATTTTTAAGTGTCTCCATTACCAATTTGGAAATATGCAGCAAGTGGCCAGGATCAACATCCACAAACTTATGTAACACAGCAGAACTGTTTAGCAACAGATAATGCCTCTTGAGTGAGAAATGATTACAATCAGCTAGTAAAATACTTTTCCCCCTAGAAGAAGGTTTTTGAGAGAAAACAAATAACTGTCCATAGGAAACATTTAACTCCTGTAAAAAGCCAGTGTGTTTACCTTCGACTGAGATTAAAGTCACATGGTAGTAAGTCTAAATTGCAATTCTGACTATAAAATGAGATCTTATTTGTCTTTTAATCTCAAAAGCTGACTCTAAAGTACTTTGTAAGTCAAAATAAAGTTAGATCAAAATCACAGAATCATAGGAACATAGAATGGTTTTGGTTGGAAGGGAATTTCATGATCTTCCAGCTCCAACTCCCCTGCCATGGCACGGAAACTAGGATATTCCCTTCTATTTATTACTGGAAGAAGTCTTCTAACTAAATAAACATTTTCAACTAAATAGGAATTTTTTTTTTACAATATCATATTTCTGTTCAGAAAATATCTTCCACAAATAATTCAACCTGCTCTGTAATACCAGGGGGTTTGTTTATGCCTGTTTCTGCATGGAAGAGGTTGCTGCTCCTCAGTCATTCAATTTGCTGCCCTCTCCTCTATCACAGAAACTCACTGTTGGAGATGCCAGCACTCAAAGGGCAGTTGGCATTCACCAGCCCAGTTTTCCTGTACAACAAAGACATATGCCTGTGCAAGTCAAAGTTTTGGCAGGGTTTGTAGAAAAGACTCTCAGCATTCAAAAAAAAAAAATTACAGAGGAAACCTGACTTCATAATTGCACTTTTAAATAGAAAAATGTATTTATGAAAAATAAATTTGTTATGAAACTAGAGCCATCAGAAAACACAAAAATAAATTTACAGCCCCTACCAGTTTATCAATTCTAGGCCTGTGACTGCAATATTTACGAGTTTTCTGCTCAGTGATACATATTCTGCTAGCTGTCACATTGTATTTCTAAATTGTTAAAAAAACTCTTACCTATCGGCCCCAAAGGCATTCATTCTTCCCTGGACTTTATAAAAACTAGAACATGTTTCTGTGCTATTTCTTTTACAATAGGAGGCCTGTTAAAAACAGCATCATGAATATTCTAGTTAAGACAGATATGAAAGGACATAATATCCAGGAAACAGTTCTTTCTTAACATATTCATGAACAGGTCCTTGTCAATCACAGCCAGTGAATTGAATAAAAAAATAATACTTGGAGTCTTAGGAGGATACAGCTGAGTTTTACATGCTGGAGATATAAAGACTGAAGTGAGACTGGTTTCCACTAACAAGATTCCTGGCCTGAAGTGCCTTTGTGAAATTATTCAGAAACCTGCCAATAACAATATTTCAGGCTGCAGGAATCTCCTCTGCAGTTGAGCTCCGTGTGGGTCCATGTGCTGCTGCCACACACTTAATGGAGTCTCTCAGCTGGTGCTTTAAAGGAACGATGTCTCCAATCATCCATTCATCTTGGAGTTTCAAAGCAATTTGTTTTATGGCCCTGTTTCTTTTGAACATTAAAAAGCTTACATCTTGAAATATTCAGGAAATAAGGAATAAACTGCCAAACGCCTTAAGCAGGAGAACAACTTACAAGGCTACTTATATATATTTTAAAGTATAAAAGCAATATTATTTCCTATTTATGTTGTGTTGTCGACTTGTTCAGCATAGATAATTAAACAAACTTTTATATTAAAGTAGTTTTTTGCTGCCTTTGCTACTTTTAAAGCAGGAACAAAGTATCATATTTAAAAGATACTACTCAAAAATATACAATATAAAGTCAAACTTTACTTGATTTTTTACATAAATCAAAAAACTAATTCCAAATATTTTAACATACACAACACACAATGGTAGCCTGAAAACAAAAGCTGGTTAGAAAGATTTTCAAACCATGCCTCATTTTGCCAAGTAAAGCCCCTTCCTGACATGACATTACAGGACAATTTAAAAGGCTGTGTCCATTTTAAAGGTGTAATTTTTACCTCTAACATAATTACTTATCATTAACAGTTATTTTGTATCAAGAGAATAAAAAACCCAAAGCCAAGTACCACAGATAGCTCTGCTAATTAAAATCAGTGAGACCACACGCAGGGTTTCAGTGCTGAGCACCATGTCCACAGGCAGCAAACACCACCAGCCCGACTCCTGCAGCCTTCCTTTGTGCCACACTGCTTCCAGCAGGCTGCAAATAGCAAAAGGATTTGCCTAGGGAATGCACACGGCTTCCTGCTTGAAGATACAAATCACCTAAATTCAAAACACTGGGGTAAATTTACAGCAGCTTTCAAACCCAGCTAACTGTAAATTGCGTGTCTGAGATTAATCCATATATATGGCATTTCACAGCCTTGTTCCTTCATGGAGATGGAAAAAAACGTGCACTGTTGGGCACCCCAGCCCACAGGGCAATATACAGTGCTGACAACTTTCATAGATTCCGTGTTTCCATCCTTTTCACAGTACATCTGATGCTAATTCAATAGGATTTATTTCAAAGAGATAGGTATCCATGCCTAGATTCCAGGGGAGGGCTGAGATTTGCCAACTCTTACTGCAAAACCACCTTAAGGCTCACGAAAATACTGCAACTTTCTTTCTTTTTTGTTAACAGGAAACAAAAATAATGTGAAACAACATCACAGAGCACATTGCAATGAAATCTGAAATATGGGTTACCAAAACCTTGAGGCAGATTATACCAAATACCAAATGGCCAAGAGTTTGTTTCTTAAATGGAAACATCTCAGACTTTGCACAGACTTGTGGCAGAGTACATGGAATTGCAAACAGAAATATCCAAGCACATTTTGGACTCTGTATGCAAGTACAACTGGAATGCCAAATTCAAAAAAAAAAACCCTAAACAATAAATCTGTCTGGCTCTCAAATATTAGTAATACCTACTACAGGTAATGTCTGGCACAGCATCACATTTATTATGTGACTCATGCTGATGAAAACAATGACTATTCATCTGAATAATATTAAAAACATTGCTGAATCAAACTGAGCCCTGGTTTCTGATCCTTCTCATGTTTGCACTAAAATAAACACACAGGTTTTTCTGAGATGTAGAGGTAAGATTTAATCACATTAGAAGTTTAAACTTGTGCAAGTTCAGGACCACTATGTACCAACTGCAAGAACAACAAGGAATCAGTTTGAAAACAAATGAAAACAGATCTGAAATGCAAAAGGATGAATTTTCTGGGCACAGAAGCTCTGTATTGCATCTTTCCCATCACTTCACCTTTGGTAAATTTGATTCATTAGTGTATTAGTGTATTAATTGAATTTGATTTCCTGTTGTAAGTGATTGTTTTCTAGTTCTATTATGTACTGCCAAACAACAGCACATGATTAATTACAAATAAACCAAGAACTCCGCCAACAATGGGCTGTTTCAAAGGCTCCCACCTTCAGGAAAAGAAGTCTGCTGCCCACATGGGCAGGATGTTTTCCAAAGCTCCACCTGCAGTGTTTCACACACATTCACCTTCATTGGTTTCTCAGGAGATTTTGGCTGATGCTCCCAGTTGATATCAATGGATTATTTTTTTATTTTGTGCCTTACAAACTGAGACATTAAATGCACAAAGTCATATACCAGTGTTGGTCAGTACACAAAACATCTATCAAACGAGAAATTAGAATGTTCATTAAGGACAGCAAAAGGTTGTACATCAGCCACTTTGCAGACCTCTGGCATGAAGTCCAGGTCCAACAGAAACCCATCCCAGCCCTGCTGCCTTCCAAAGAATCCTCTGATCGATAGTGTGAAATTAAGATACTTCATTTTGCTGTCAATATAATTAATATGAACTCCACTTAAGTGAACCGATTATCTATGGTCTCTCAGCTCACCAGAAAGAAGTGCAAACCGAAGGTGTTGCAATCCCACAGATCCAAAGGAAGGCGGCCTCTGACAGGCAATTTATCACCCACCTCAGCACTAATGGCAGGGGTTCAGAGTGATTAAGAAGATACATTCTGTCTGAGGTTGAAGTTGAGGTGATTTAACTTTCCCTTTCAAATCTGTTTTGCAGTGGCTTTCCAGGGCTCTTACACAAACAGTTCCTTGAACTGCAGAGTAAAAAGAAGTTCCCTGATCAAAATCTGAACCTGATTTTTTTCTTAAGAGTTTTAACTAGCTGGCTGCCCAGTTTCCTGTTACTGGGATGAACAACAAACTCTTTTAATAAGTCACAAAGTTTTCCTCTGTATTTCTTTTGGGTTTATCTGAAAATTAATTTCAGTAACTGACATTTCTGAAATTACAACTCCACAAAGTGAACTCTGTTGCTCTCTTCGAAAGCTCGTCAAAAAATTGGAATCACCTACACTTGCTGTAACTAAAGTACAACTTGAAGATATTCTATTTCCAAAGGAATAGTTACTGTTATTTAGGAAAGTAGACTTCCACAAGTACAATATTTTTTCATCAACTTCAATAACATTAAAAGAAAATAATTATTACCTCATGGAAAACAATTATGGCCTTCATGTCATGTGGCCAAGATCAAGACAATATCCAAGATAGCCAGACACCACACAAAGGAATCCATCAAGGGTTTATTTTAAAACATGGAACACAGTGGAGTAACATTTATTCCTCTGACTGTTCTTTGTGGTGAATAGTTCTGGTACGTTCATGGTTCACATTTTTGGGCAGGTGTTAGGAACCAATGGAATTTTAAGCAGATTTCCTCTGCCTCCCGAAAAAAAAAGGTAGACTATATATACAAGAAAAAGATGATTTACCTTAACCCATCATCTAATAAAAACCAGATGCAGTTAAGTGGACCCTTCAGCCACAGCTGTTAAAATGCATACATCAATCATCATTTGGGGGCAGTCAGGAAAACAAGGGTAATGAAAATTGGTGCTTTCATCTTTTTCACTGAATTTTATTTGTAAAATGAAACAACTACATGCACAAGCAAAAATCTAAAAGTCAAAATAAGTCATTTACCAAGATCCTCAGAATCTCAAATTGTTAGTGGCCATGATTTACATCCTTCTTTTATGTTCTTGACTTCTTCTTCCTTTTTTAAAGCAGTTTAATTTAAAAGAATACCCAGTTTGCAGCTGCCAAAGACTGTAAAAACAGAAGGGCCTAAATCTTTGTAACACACAAACAAGATTATTTATTTCAGCTAATGTTAAGATAGAAAGATGAATCATTTTTGCTGCCTGTAATTTTAATTTATAAATGTAATTTAATATTATTTACTGAACTAGTAAGAAAAATCAATGCACACTAAATGTTACATGCATCGTCCTGTACTGTGCTTTGTAATCCTCACTCAAGTATTTACTAAAATGACAATGCCAAGCAACAGCATCCCTTGGACCAGTTTCATAACTGTACAAGTAGCAGTTAAAAAGTTGAATGAATCACATTTAAAAGCTTTCCTTCTATCACAATATCCCTCTTTTTTTTTCTGACAGGATTTTCTCAACTAAGTAATGATTTATTGCCACACAGCACTAAACACTCATCCAAAAAAAATCTATTCAGTTTTGAGAACATTGTCTGTTTTATCAGAAACATTAATCTAACAAGTTTTATTATTAATATTCTGGAAAACATTCTACTTACACTCCTTCTTAATCCATTCCTCCATGTGCTTTTTCTATTTCAGAGATTATCCTGCTTTTGTAATAATTCCCTCTCCAATCTCATCACACTTCCACACAGATCTCACTGCTGACCTACTTCGAGTCAGATGTTAAGCCCAATAAAGTTAATCAAACACCTTTCTTCTACATAAAGTACAGTTGGATCTCAATAAACTATTTTTTGAGTTTCTTTCCCCCTCTAACAGTTGAGATCTTTAGTTACATTTCCTCCTTTATGCTCAACCTCGCTGTGTAAAATCTCCAAAACTGGGAGAAGATGAAGAGGGTGAGTGAGCTCTTCAGCTGAGGGAAAGAAGTGAGGCTTCTGGGTTAAGATGAATTGAATTCAATGTATCTTTGCAATGTATTCCAAAAGTCACACAAAAAGACAGACTGTGCCATTGATTTTCAGAAGGAACTTGCTCAGTGTAAGAAAACCCAACAGAGGAGCCTGAATACCTGGCAATGATCCAGAAACAGGGGTCTCACTGGCTACGAGTTAAGGAAAACTATTGTTTTCAAAAATCACTTCAAGAGACATGCAACAAAATCTCACTTTAAAAAATTCAACACTCAAACAAGAAAATGGCCATGTACATATTTTGTTTGGCTGAAATCTTTTATGCCTAAGGTTTAGGCACATGATGGAAGGCTCTGTAATACCTTCACTATATCTGGTTGCATTTTATAATTACAATTGTTTAATATTTCTGGGTACAAGCAATTTAAAAATAACTTGCAAGTAGAATTTGAAGAAATCTCGTTTTTTTTAATAACAAGAATCAATGAAGTAGCAGATGTGGTTAAAGATCAAATCATCGTATCACATAACTGACAGAACTTTTCATAATTCCATTTTCAAAATCAGCTGCACAACTTCACTTTGCCCTTTCTCAGGATCCATCAAGGACCAGAGAGTGAAAATATAAAGGATAAAGTGTTGAATAAAGGGGATGAAACAAGCCAGTGCATTGTGCCTGATGCAGAATCACTCTGTACATTTACAGCTGATGTTCAGCACTGGCAGGGACATTTACACCAAGACCTCAGTCTCCATTCAGTGCCACACCCAACCTGCTGGAATACCTGGACATCTCAGTCTTGCTCAGAGCACATTGCCTTCTAGAATATTCTGCTTGGGTTATGAGAACCAGAGAACAAGAAGAGCAAGCCTTGTTTATAATTGTGGCATCACTCTCAGTAAAAGCCAACACATCTAACTTGTAACTAGTCTCTAACTCTTGCCATCAGCTTCTCAGGATCAGTGGTTAAAAGAAATGTTTTATAAGATCCCATGTTTAGAGCTATATGAAGTCTTAAAGGAACAAAATTAACCCCCACCACATTAAAAATATACCCTAAGATCTAATCTCTTCTAGCACCATAATGTAATTTTCCTCTATTTCCTTTTCAGCCATTAATGACTACTTAGATATTTACCAGAGCACCTCATATTCCTCCATTAGCGTATTCTCTTGCCTCTTTAAGGCAGGAACTGTGCTATTTAGCTGTCTGATAAGTACCATGAGCAGTTGGTGCACTGCATAAATAACAGGATATATTCAGAGGCATGTGAGGGACACTGGGGCCAAACGGCTCAGTGTCTTCCCAAAAAATCTATTACCATTATCAAAATCTGTGCAGTCAAGTTATATAGAGCAGAGAATTTAAGGAATAGATCTGTCTCTAGCATAACCTACATTTTTCCTGAGATGAGAAATAGTCAGCAGTGCTCAGAGACACATCAGCTATCAATAGACCAGGGGTCCAGAAGATCAGCACAGAAAGGACGTGCCCTGGAACCACCTGCTTTGACACTGCTTCTGAGAGGGAGGGCAGAGGGAAGTCACTGGGTTATTTTCTGAACAAAGTCTCGAACTCTGAGACTCCTTCATTTCACACTTTTGCCATGTTCTCCCTCCCAACAAGCCCTGCATCTTGAGCATTAGTAATGCAACAAGGTGACTTCGTTATGGCTCTGTTACCTGATGGGTTTCTTACTTTTGGGGGTTTGTGTCACTTGGGATCTCCTGCACCTTGTTCACAGCACAACAGAGGATGTCTCCCAGCAGGAGCCTGTGTACATGGGTGCTCAGCTGTAAGGAACACTTCCTAGGAAAAGCCCAATATCCTGTGCCCTCTGTATCATCATGGGAACCTTCACACTGAGAGAGGCACCCACTGTGACTACACCTGCAAGAGACCATTAATCATGTGAGCAAGACACTTCTCCTATTATGCAATCCAAAGCAGAACTCTCATCTATTAGGATATATTATAGAACAGAAGTTTGGTTTAGACTGATTTACCTAATATTAAATACTAGAGTTAGGTTGAGCTTCAAGTTGTTCTGCAAATTTGTACTTTAGCTGTTGCACTGCACCGTTTTCTTGGGGTACATGAAGTCTAGAAAACATGCACAGTAAAATCTGATAGTACAATTTTCACTTTTTTTTTAACTGGGCTTATTTAAAAATAAAAAAAGAGACATCTCCCTCCCCAAAACAAAACAAATACTCAAACAAACCCGAGAAACAAAACCAGAACTCAAGCAGATTGCTTCTGGAAATTTGACAAGACTAATGGGTGAGAGACACTTGGGAAAAAACCCTCTCCCCAGCAGGAATACTGAAATGGATTTTCCTGGAGATGTTTTGGAGCCTCCATCACCAAAGAGCTGGGGGGAAAGGGTTAGACAAACACTTGAGAGATAGAGCATCAGCATAAACCAACACAGGCTGATTCTGCCCTGCGACAGCAGAGCATACTGACTATCTCTTGAGAGTCCTTCATGCCTATTTTCCTACAATTCTAAATTGCGTTTGTGTGTGTTTTTCCCCACAAAAGGCAAACCTACATAGCCCAAGAGAAAGACAGTGTTTAATTTGAAGATATACAAGAAAGTGCTTCTCTGGGGGAAGTAGAAGTGGGAAAGGTTAAGAACTTCAAACATAGTCAAAAGGACAGTCATATTTTCAACACTGGTTTGAATATGTTTCACATTGTTACAAAACTCTCAGGTATAGAAACGGGAAAAAGCAGCTTGCTTATGACTCATTCCATACACAAGATCCTGTGTGTTAGAGGATGATTTTGATTTAAAGCTGTGTCTGTCAAAGAACATGGTGCAGCAAATAAACGTGTGTTCTTTCAAAGCTGTCGAGTTTCTACTTCTCAGCACTTCAGTACTTTCAGTTATGAGCAAACCATGTGCACACAAAGGATTTCACCTCATATTGTTCCAGGAGAGCCTCTCTCTGATGGCAGCTGATGCACAGAACACAGCTGCACGTACTGCCCATGGCCTCTCCTCACCATCTATTAATATGTATGGACTAAAGTCTGGCAGAAGAGTTTTAAAAGTTTCTCCAAGTGAAGAAGCAAGGAGGGAGGTATGACAGGAATTCTCTAAGAGGTAAAAGGATACACTGGAGGTCTTTGCATCTCCGCCTTTAAGGTGTCCATCAAACCTTGCAACAGACCAGAGGGGAATTTTCCCCCTGCACTGCAGTTAGTGGGGCACACAGAGAGGTGACCTCGGCCTCGACAGACCAGCGTTCATTCTGGGAAAGCAAATCCAATGTTGAAGTCTTTCAGGCTAGTAACAGTTTGGGTATAAGATATTATCCCTGTATGACTTCTAGAGCCAGAGATGTATAAATTAGACATGTCATGAAAAATCTGAATTATGCGTTGCATGGTGCAGCAGAGGGTAATATACAGACCTTTATTATGTAATAAAACAATTGTGTGCTGGGGTGATATTTATGGCATAATCCTGTATGTCCTCATAGTACTCTTTGGAAACATATAATTTAATACACACTGTATATTTTGTCTCAGTGTGTTTACATTTAAAGTAATGCAAACTTTATTCCCTAAAATCCCAGTAATATATCTGGATAGGTTATTGCATGGCATACCGGTAAACACAACCATAAGCCATTCTCTCCTGAAAAAGGCCACTTACTGCTAGTGACTCATTCTGCATATTTCTTTAATATTTTCCTTTTTAAACCAGAGCAAGCTTCCCAAATGCTTAATGAGTAGGCTCTAAGGCTTTAATTTTCAGCCAATCCTAACTTTATTACAAAAGTTTATCAAGCTATAAACACACTACTTCACTACGCTGTCATGTTTTTATAAAGTAGTTTATAAAAGGTGACATCTGGCAAAGAGGCAGATCTATAAAAATCATGCTGGTGGATGTAGTGTCATTTTTTCTGCCATCCTCCCAGAAAGAGTAATATTATTTTGACACACACATTCATCCCCACTGTCAAGCTTCTATTTTTATAGTTAGCTTACTGCACATATCCTTAAGCTATACAAAACCTTTGGGCTAATGTAAAGAATGACATTTCTGCATATTTATTATAACACTTATTTTAGGGGTTGACTTTGCCTGATAGGATTTTTCCAAGTACAATGTCATTTTCATGACAATACACTTTGTTCAGAAACAATAAATAAAGATGCACAATAAGTCATGAAAGGCCAAATATGCACGGACAAGTTTACAGCACCTCAGCTCAGCAAGCCCTACATTTGTCCTTCTTTAATATTTTATCAGATGTGTGAACTCTATGTTGGAGTTCAGCACAAACTTCAGTGTATGAAACATAATGAAATCTCTCCAGGACATTATAAGCTCCAGCAGGGTATAATTTTAATACTGTGGAGATTTTAGCTCTGACATGTTGGGATATAATTTCTTTCAAAGAGTTCAGCTTTTTCTATGTTTGTGTTGGCTCGAGCACAGCCAGGATATAAGCAAGTGAAAGAGCACTGAAATCAGAAGGCTGACAAAGCACTTTTTGTGATTTAATTACAGCAAATAGCTGATTAATCTCTGCTATGTCTTAGCTTATCTGCTAAAGTAGATGGTATGAATCCCAACACACCACAGAAAGGTTGTTTCATTTGATTGTGCAAAATGATTTACTCTTTCTAAGACTTCCTTCAATACAATGGATACTTTACTTTTTAAATGTGAAGTCTACCATCATTCACCTCTGTTGAATGTTAGACCTCTAAAATATTTAGCTTTAAAGCACATTCACTATTCATGAAATGACTTTTCAGTGCCTTTTCCCAGTATTTAATAAAAGGAACAGAAGGGTGTATTCACACACCAACAAGCCCAGAAATTAGAATTATTTAACTGCTTTTGAACATGACACTGATGTAGACAAAATCAGAAATAGGAGCAGGAGTCTGTTCACAGCAGTATTATTCTGCCATCAAAAGGGTTCAATACTGGAAATTCCTGAGCGAGATCATTATTGGCAGTTCACTAAATGATAATTTGGGTTAGAAGCAGCATTATGCTCCTTAAACAGAGCGCTATCTTTGAAGTTGATGAGAAACATTTTACACTGTATTTTTTAACACAGAATCCAAACCAAATAATATCACAGATCTGCTAAGGAACCAACATCACCCTCTTGTTCACTATAATTGTGCTACAGATCAAGACTTGTTAAACTTGATTGTTCTAGGTCAGAAATAAGGATTCAATACAGTTTTTATTATTGTTGCTATTGCCCTTTTAGAGATGCTATTTTCAGATGCAATTAACCATAACATCCCACTTTCTAAGATCTCAATTCCACAGCTGCACATGAATAGTCAGATCTCTGCATCTGTATGAAGCCCCTGTAAGCTTCAATTACAGAATCAGGGACTATTTTTCTCCCTAATTAAAATAACTTCAGTTTGAGCCATATAAGAGAAGCTCCTCAAGTGCACTGGAATTTCATAGGACTTCTAGCCCTAGGGCACAGGGAAGGACAAAAGACAGTAAAGAAATAGGGGATGGAAGTAACAAACCCTCCCACGAATCCACCCTTAGATCCACTGCTGCAATGTCTTGTCTTCTTTGCATACAATCAGTGGTTAAAAACATGTCTTCAGAAACATCAGAATATCTGCCCAGTTGTACTGAAATATACATTTACATGCTGCTGTGTCTTCCAACTTGCCAGGCTACCTTTCCAAGGTACAGTCCAAGTTAATTCATGTCTACAAACTCCCTTTGGACACTGCATTATATTTAGTACAGAAACCATAACTCTAAAATGCTATCTACTGTCCAAGTTGCATATGTGTTTACTGGGCACATGTAACAATCCACCACTTCCAATTATTCTGGCATGACAAAGGGAATCACCTCCTTTAAGCAAAAATCTTGGGGAGTGTCTCTGTCTTTCAATACCATCAAATGTAAATCAGCATGTGACATTTGGAAGGTGGGTAAAGGAAAAGGGGCACACACACAAATGTGAAAAACACTGGGGAGGGCATTCAGAAAAGACTAGACTGAAAAATACTTTGCTGAAGAGCAATGTAAATATAATGCACTGGGAATGCTCTTTATAGATCTGATCTGGTTTTGATTAGTTCTGCAGTGTTTTTGCAAGGCCTTGCATTGGAGTGTCATGGTAATCAAGGCCTGGAAGTATTATTACCTAGAGTCAGCAATAATGAGAACAGAACCTTTAATTTCAAACTATAAGATAACACATTGATTAATAACCAAGGGATGATTAGTCAATCCAAGTCCTTAATGCACAATGGAGAAATTTATCCATTATCTGTTCAATGTAATTTTTCTTTCATCTTAGTGACTTTAAAAACAACCAAGGAAAATTACTGTCCCTCAGTAAAGGCTTTTGAATTTCATATGCATTTAATTAGATAACTGCCAGCCCAAGGACAGGAACCATGACAAATAGTTGTTCTTTCCAAATTAGAAGAATAGACTGTTCAATGAGCAATATTGATGTTCTCTTGTACCAAGTTATACAAGAGTCTGCTACTACTTCCTTTAATTTATCTAACCCTTTTTAAGATTTAATGAGTTTTATAACACGGTTTTAGTTACATATGCTTGTTGGTCATTTTACAAAATGTTGCTAACAGCAACAGCACCTGCATAGACATAAATGCATACCCCACCACAATTTTCTGGGAATTAGGTATGAAAGTACAATTTACATAGGAAAAAGGACTTTAGAAATTAAGAGGCCATCTTTATGTTGGTAGAAAAACAACAGTTAATCCTGTTTAATCTGTTTAATTGCTTCAATAGCCATAATAATAAAGATTAGCTGGCTGTGAAACACTAACCATAAAACAAAGAAGGATTTTTTTTCCATTCTAGTTGTGCATGTTGCTTTTGCTTTTGTGGGATGAGGGTAGAATGGAGGAAAGGTTGTTTTCTGATCTTGCTGTTTGGGTTTTGGATTTTTGTGGGGGTTTTTCCATCTCAAAACCTTGCAGTAACAGTCAATTATCTCCTTACATATACACATAACCTAAAGACTGCTTAGCAGATGAGAGACAGTTTATTTATTACTAAGGGCAACTCCCTTCTATTGCACAGGAGTTTAAGACTTGCCCATCCTGAGTTGGTACAAAAGCACTTCAGATTTAAAAGGCCAATGACAACAATAAGAGCAAAAGACCTGCAACACCCTCCTGAACTGCACCTTCCCAAGACTCCCACTGCAGAGACAGGATTCCAGCTCCACCCTTGCCATGGACCCACAAAATCTTCTTTATAGTTAGAAAAAGCACAAAGGCCATGTCTGTGCTGCTGCTGCCTTCCCTCTTGGCTTTAACTTAGAGCTGCTCAACCAGCCAAACCTCAAGACCAGCCAGGTACTGACCACCCCCAGAAGTGAATTTGCCTTCAGGTTTCCCTGGAACTCTGGGTACAGATTTTCTGCCACAAAGAGATTAATTGCATTCAGTAATCACCTATCAGACATGTTTATCTTAAAGGAAACCTTTCCTATATTAAATGTCAGATCTGAAATAATTTCTCCCTGAAAGGGTTAAGCCCACAGCACATTTTACTCGACAAGTGAAATGGTGTGCTCTCTAAACATGACACACCGATACCCAGTGATAAAATATTTCCCAATCTTCTTCCCATTTTGATAATTCACTGTGTGTATTACACACAATCAAGACGTACAGGTTTCAGAGGGATTCTGAGCACATCGCTCAGACTGACAGAGCAAGTATTCCAGACAATTGGCTCCCCGAGGGTCAGGACAGTGATGCTCAATCAGGATTCAAACGGGTCATAAACCCTTCATGGATCTCGCTCAAGTGGGTGGTGATGTCTCCCTGGGGCAGCTCATCCTTTTCTGCTACAGTAAAGCACTTGTCATTACAGACAAACTGCCCGTCAGTCTTAGGCACTCATTTAATCGAGACTTAGTGAGAACAGCAAATATTATCAGTGGCACAAAAGCCCTAAAGAGACAAATATATTAATCATAACTGCCATGATGGTAATTTAAGACACTCAAAACTCTGCTTGTGGTCCTTACACTATGACTGCTTTTTAATGTAGACTCAGATTTCCAAACCTGGGTGCTGTAGTCAGGCACTGCAAGTTGGGTTTAAGATCCTCAAGGGAAATGAACTGAGAAGAAAGGAGTGCCAGAGCACCCAATTGCTGAGCACAGGAACTGGGAGTGTGGCAAAGCAGTCCTGAATATTGGAATTCTTTCATTCAAAACCCAGGTCAGGATTCAATGCCCTAATTTTAAACACACAAGAAAGAAACTGGTCTTCAAGCATCCCCAAATGCTCAGAATAACTCAAAACATTTGCTTTTGCAACAGTTCAGATAACCTGGCATATAACCAAGGCAGCTATAAGACACTACAAACCTGAAATGAAAACCTAACACAATTCTGGCAGCTTAGGAGACAATGCTTTTATTATACTGTTTTCATATCTAATTAGGCTCCTATGCAAAAAAAAAAAGGTTGTGATAATTTAACATGAAGCTTGACTGGCTTTGTAAAACCTTCCACACAAGATTTGCTCCCTTCCTCTACACCATCCTACAACCACATTTATACAGTCCCAAACTTAATCTAGCTCAGAATCTCTGAACTGCTATAAACAGCTAGGGGGTTTATGTTTAGATCATGTTTTGGAGTAAAGCTGAACACATGATAATTTATGTCTTGGGTTGCTGCAGCATGCAGAATGAGCTCCTCTCTCATTTAGCTGTGCACACACAGGTGCACATTTGAGACTGGATCTTTCTTTTCAGCAGTCAGTCAATAGGAGAGTGACGTCATGTTCTCATGAGGAAAAAAGAACCTTAGTGATATAAATCAAGTGTTGTTCTGCTACAACCTAAATAACCTACCAAAAAAGAAAAAACCAAACCAAAACAGTTTCCTACTTTGCCTTTCCAGCTGGTCCTGGTCCCTACACAATCCATATCTTTGCTCTCACTTGCAACAACACTTCTCTCTCTCTGTGATAGTTGTGTGTGGGTTTCCTGGGGAATTCCAGTGCTGACACATCCAGGGACACAGAGGTGCAAACCAATAAAGCAGCAGCTCTGCCTCTGCAAGCCCAGTTCATGGGCACAGCCCCAAACCTTTGGCAATTACCTGGGCTCCGGCAGCTCAGCTCATCATCTGCTGCTTCCAGGGGTGTTTCCAGAGAAAAGCACAAACATCATTTCTGCCTGGCCTCCCTGAGGGGTGGCTGACACTCCCACCAGCCTAAAACTGTTCACATCAGAGAGCTGTGTTTAGCACCCATCAGTCCCTTTCACACACACACACATTTCATGGAGGCTTCAATCTTTTGTGTCTGGAAATAGACAGGTTATTCCTATCACTTCAAACCCAAATTTTTTTTACAATGCATATTTATCAGAGAATTCAGAAATATATAAAATAAATTTCTACATATAGGTGGATAAAAAATAATTTATTAATGTAAAACTGTTTTAAGTTGAAAATCTTGTGACTATATTCCCAAATATTAAAGCATAAATCATAGTATTTAGCAGGATAAACCCAGGCAGAAGCTGCATTTCAATAATGGGGGTTTACAAGCTACTTGTGCTCTCTTTTCAACACTAATACAGCAGCACAATAAAGAGAAATGAGGCTCCCATGGCCATGGCTGTTTTACATAAGCTTCTTTATCCTACACTTCTTGACACTTTTCTTCAAAGATTTTGAATCTGATCAATACCCATAACTAAATAGGCCTGAAAATCAATCTATTTGTGTTTTCAATTCCCCATATTTTAAGAAAAAGAAATAAACTATTGCATGTGAAACGAGAAACACATAACCCCAAAGCAATGTGAAACCTTTTTAAAATACTCAAGACAGATAAGTTTGAACAGATTCAGTGACCTTACTCAATAATAGATAATAATGTTATATACATACTGACCACACCAGAAAGCTCTGAAAATAATATACAGTTAATCATACACAACTAAAAATTTGATAAACATTGAAAAGATTTACAATCTTGGATATTAAAGCCTTGCCCTGCCAAGTACACAAATTTTGGATTGACTTACACAGCATTTTTGTAACCTGATATACTGAAAAAAACTACTTATAAGAATAAATCTGAGCATGTAGTTCTCTTTGAGTCTAATCTGAGACTTCAATTCCTAAAACAGCATAGGCAGGAAGAGAAAAATGACCCCTATAATAAAGATCTCCACCAAAATTCAGACGAAACTAAAACCAATCAAACAAAAAATCGCTCAGATTTGAAAAGAGCTGTAATTGTTCAGTGATAAGGAGCCTGGAAATGTAGCAAAAATTTAAGTTGATCAAGCATCAATCAGGCATAATTGAGACTCAGCTGAGCATCCCTTTGGCACAGGGATAAACTGGATAAACTCTCAAGGACTCTTCCAGCCTACAAATTTTGTGAAGTGATTTGGGATCTATAAAGACAAAATCCATCATATAAACATAAAAGCGCAAAATTCTGCTCTTTCTTTAGTGTGTGCAAGGCCTCAACCACTACGGGAGAAAAGAGCTTTAACTTCAAAAGCATGACAAGCTTTAGTGCAAAGCCCAGTGTTAGGATCAAAGGCAGGCCTGGGCTCCTGCATGGGATGGGAGAGAAGGAAACCCATCCCTGCAGGCACGAGGAGGGACAAGGGGACATCCCTACTCTTGCATCATGTCATGGGAATTGTCTTCTCTAGAATTACTGCAGATAAAGCAAAAGCAACTTGCTCCCTGGATCCATGCCAGCTCAACACATCTGTGAACAACTGGGAAGGTGGAAAGCATGGGCTCATCCTTAAAATTCTTGGAAAATTCTAGAAGAATTCTGTATGTGAAACAGGCAGAACACACAGTACTGGGGATTGCACCATTTTAAAATGGGAAAGTCCTTTTCTGCCCTGGGTTTTTTCCTGGTGCCTATTGCTTGTGACATGAACTATAACTGTGGTTCTTTATTTCCCATGTATTTGAATTCCAGGTGTCCTGAAAATAAAGGAACAGAAAATGCTTGCTTTAGATTTTACTGAAATACTAAGAATGAACATGCACTTCATTATGATTCCAAGAGAGTATTTAGCAAAATTATAATTGTAAAGAAAAAGAGCACATTAGGTTTACAAGTGTCTGTTAGTAAACAAGTTACCTTTGTCTTGACTAATAACAATATTTCAGATTGATACACACACAGCAGGATATTTCTGTGTTGTAAAAACACAAGAAAAATATTTTAAAATTTTAAAATAAATACAGGAATGAGGCAGCTGTTGAAAACCATCCACTTATATAAACATGGAATCTGTTACCTTAGTGTCTCTGGTGCAACTCAACCCTGCTTTAACACACTTTCATTGTGTTCAGCATTAGCTCCTTCAGGCTCATTTCTGGGATGCCCAGGTTCATCAAGACTTGGTGTCTAGCAAGACTCTTACAAAAATGGGTGTGAAGGGCACAGAAAAATGACGTGAAAAGGCAAATGAATTAATGAAAACAGCACAATAGGGGTGAACACTGCTGACAAGTGCCGCTTGAACAGATCAGAATTCATTCTGATGGACTTTTTTTCTCTTTCAAACCATTTCCCTTTGTGTCCAAAGCATCTCCGAAGGAGAACTAGACATGGTGAAAAAAACACTAATGCAAAATCAACAATTAGCCCCAGAGTCGGATTCACTTTGAAAATTGCCAAGTAGTGGAGCAAGGGCAGAGGGAGAGAAGACAGTTACATTTGCAAACAGAAGCCTTTTTCTACTAATCTCAAAATTAAAGCCACCATGGAAACTAAACATCATTTTTTTCAGTAGTGCAGAATGCACAACCATGGAACTTCACTTGTGAGCTTTATCCTTACAGAGAAACACTCACTAAAATAAAAGAGTCATCTCTGTGAACTGGACTTCTTGAATGCACTGTTTGAATGAATGCATTTGTCTTCAGTATTAAGGACATATTCAAGTGTTCTTCTATTTTGGACCATAAACACTTTTTCTTTTCTGACTGCCTGGGGAACTGAGAATTGCTGACAATCTTGTGACTTGCAGGTTATATTTTCTGCCATTATCCTTATATTGTAGCCTCTATGAAAACTAGAAGTGGGTAGTCATTGCTACTTTATCGAATGAACCCTGACTGTGGGTGTATGGAAGGTTATACTAATTCCAGGAAAGGTGAATTTTCTATAGGATTTTTACTAAAGCAGCTAACTAGAACAATAACATATGCTGGAGCACATCCATGTAAATCCTGAATTTTTCTATTTGAATTGAGCTTACTGTACTCTTCTTTGGTATGAAATATTCATGGCAAAAAAAAATAAAAAAGAAACCTCTTTAGTACGGGGTTAAGCTTTTAAATACTGGGAAGAGTTTTAAAATGTCACGGCAATGCAAAAGCAAGCAATATAAATATTATGAGTTTTCCTAAGTCAAATCTTTGGATTTTCTGATAGTAACAGATTACATCCAATATCATTTACACATTAAGGGTCATGCTTCAGGTAAATTCTACAGGTCTTTCTGAGTACAGAATTAGTGTGTTACTTCTCCCATTACGGAACCTCTTCCTCCACAAAATCTTCAGTTTCCTGTCGGAACTGCACATGAAAAATGGCCACAGAGGAGGCACCAGACCATGGAACTTCACTTGTGAGCTTCCTTTCCTGACACAGAATCATCTGTAACAGTGAGGAGTTTCAATTCAGCACAGATACCATCACATTCCAGTCCATGAGATGGAAAGGAGAAAATTCAATTCAGAAATAGAAACATTTCCTCCTGGAATGCACAAAATCCCCTTATTTGGGAGATTAAACCTCTGTCATTTACAAAGCAACAAGAAGAGAAGCTCCCTAGAACCTGACGAGTCACTGCTCTATCATTTTGCATTCACACTCTACCCTCTCCTTATCCTTCCTCCTGTTGCTTCAAGTCCACAGGGGACAGAATTATGTGTTAGTGGTTTGTCCATTAACATATAATAAAGAGAGAAGACTAGGAAAATAAACTTCTCTTTCCCAGTCTGACCTCTGCCTCTGGCAGTGAGAAGATAAAAAGATCAACTGTCCAGTTACTGCAGACAGAAATAATGGACATCCAACAAGTACCAGCTCCCCAGAAGTGGCACTGTGTGCTCATTTAAAGACTGCATTGATCTGTCTCTCCTCACTTGCTTAAAAGGCCTGAAAAGGTACAGAGGAGCAAAGAGAAACCCAGCTTCTGTAATCGAGCTGTTTTGCTTTTCAAATTAATATTTTCCCACTTGTTATAATTTAAAAATGTTCAAATCAGCACATATGACCAATCTGACTTGGTTATGCATAACTTTAATTCTTATGATTTGTCACTTGCTTTCTAGACAATAATGTCATGTTGTTTCTAAACACGGATCATAGTGACTTTCTCACTTTATGCGTCCTGCAAATTGCTTTGTTTTACACAGCCATACTCTGTTATGTTTCAATTACAGTCATATTTTATAACTTTGACATTTTTAAAACTATTATATGTTAATATATTAATTTAAGGAATGTCAGATGAAGTATGTAGACTTAGCACAGAACACATTCTGACAGACCTGACAAAAAACATGAAAAATGTGTGCTTTCTATCATAATGATTATTTTTCAGATAACACCAGCTGTGCAACTATTAAACCAAGTGACTGCTTTTCCACATAACACCAAGTACCAGCATTCAATCATGAAAGAAATATAAATCTCCATGGGCTTTTTCCACATGCTTTAAATCAGCAGCAATCTGTGCATTTGTATCTGCACTAAAACACAGTAAAAACTGGGAATGTCTTCCAGCTGGAAACTCTTTGGTATCTTTGTCAACAGAGACTATGAATGGGGTATGTAGTGCAATGTTTATAGGGATGTAGTTCAGTTTTAATCTGAGTTCCAAGTTAAATACCACACACACAAACACAAAATTTCACTAACCAAATAACTTACAGGTATGATTAAATCTTTAATTTCATCTTTCATATTATTTTATTCTGGAAGCCTTGGACTCCTCATCAAAATCAGGTTAAAATTGTTCTAATTAAATGCATGACAAAAGTTATCATTTCCCTTATGGAACCCCAAGTTTTTAAGAGAGCCTTTCCTTCTGCCCCTCCACTCCATGGTGAGACCCCCCCAGAGAACTGCATCCAGCTCAGGGCTCCCAACTTCAGGAGAGGGACCTGGTGGGGCTGGTCCAGAGGAGGCCAAGAAGATGCTACAAGGGCTGGAGCCTCTGCTATGAGAGAGCTGGGGTTGTCAGTCTCAGAATTACACATCATCACTACATTTCAGACCATGAGGAGATAAAAAGGAAACACAGTCATTTTTCTGGGTACACTATTTGTAAATTTGGTGAGCTACGAATTCTCCAGGGCAACAGCCTTTTGAAATAATGAAGTTTTGAACTGGTCTGTGACCCCATAATATGACAAATGGAACAGCTTAAAAATGTAAGAATTGCATTGAAATATCTGCTTCAGACTATGACACCAATTCTGGGCTCAAAACATACATAAAATACTGTACAAAGAAATGTTCATGGGTTATAAAGTAGGAAAAAAAAGCATACCTCAGGTTTGGCTTTGTGCTGCATGTACATGTAGGGCAAACAACTCTGGCTTGTGAGTAATATGGCTCATAAATGGTTTGATCACATTGACTGATAAACAGTTGCTTAGTGCCAGCAACCAAAAAAGCAAACTAATGTCAAGGCAAAGCAAGACAAAGCTTGTACAGTGCAATGAAAGATGAGCAAGACCCTTCCCTGGAGCTTCTACTGGCTCTCTCCCAGACCTGCCAGAGTCTGTTGCATTTCTCTCATTTATGGTTATGATACAGAATAGCAAAATCTTCTGCAAAAGTTTTTTAAACTTAGCTGGGCTGAGCTGGCAGCTTGCCACACACATTGCTTTCTTTCAGTATTTCACACAAATATTGTATTAGAACAAAACTGAAAAGAAGAAACCATAAAAAAAAAAAAATAAAAAAAAACCCCATGGTTCACTCAAATCTTTTTATCGCTCTCAGCTCAGGAAATCACAGGGGAAAAATGTCTCAGAAGAGTAAATAGTCCACTTACAGATATGAATCCCACTGGAAAATCAGAAAACCTAAGTCAGTATAAAATTTGCAAAAAAATTAAAGGAAATGCTCTAGTGGGTCATTGCATTTAGACATAAAATTGTGTCAAGATGTTTGTACCACTGGGTACCAATGTCCCTGTCTATTAGTGGGAGAAAACAGAACACTTATGACCTGACTGTCAGGTACTCAAGGCACTAAATTACAACCCTACCAAGTCCTCTGCTCTATCTGCATCCTCTTGCTTCCCAAACTCCTTCAACAGACACATTACAGTTATTGCCCTTCCCTCCAAGTGCAGCATGTCTTGCAGGCAGGTGGTTTCCAACAGCTTTGGGGTTCCTTCAACATGCAATCCCACTCCTGAACCACAGCACACAGAACTCCCTGAACAGCCCACATCATTTCTCCACAGATCCTTACAATGCTCTTTTCCGTCTTTATGGTTCACAGTAAGAGGAAAAATCCTATGAACCTGTGAAATCGAAACAGAACAAAAAAAATAGCACCAACAAACCAAACCATCTCAACAAAAAGACCACTTACCTGAACCCAACAACTGTAAGTCACATGAAGAGCTGAAATTATCTGCACTGGCCTTCCAGACAGATGTGCCCAGAAAGGCCTCTAGATCTTTGCTTCCATCCACTGGTAACTTACCCAAGAACATCAGGATATTCTGTCTTCCCTTCTCTTTATTATTCATTATTGCTGTTAACTTCAGCAAACTGCTACTGTGTTTTCAAGCCTAAAAGGGATTTTTCATTGTGGTTAGTGGACTTCATCCTAATTGGGGAAAAAAAAAAAAAGGAAGAGCAGTGCGCTGCCAATCAGTCACAGCAAGCATAATCTAAACAGATGGATTATGTTCCTTGGGGTGACTTTTCATGCAAATATTTTAATTCCAGTTCAAGCTTAGTTATTATTTCAAAATCTTTTGGGTTTGACTTACTGGACTTAGAAACATCCCTCTTAAAACAGCTGTGGTTCCACAAACACAACAATGCTGAATTATTTACTTGTTAATCAGTGAATCTGTTAAAGAATATCTTAGTATATAAAAGTACAAAATAGAGCGAGTCTACTTGCAATTGTCAGGAAAAGAAATGCTGGAAACTCTCAGCGTTTCTGTTTCACCAAGAAAACAAAGTGAGAAGCCCCTAGCAGACTAAGCTGACCTGCTGTTATCTTTCCAACCTGTTGATCCCCTGTACCTGTCAGGTCTTGTCAAAAGCAGAGCTCGAGGGAATTGTTTGTGGTGAGTGTGCTGAGCAGCGCTGTCCGAGTCACTGCCACACATTTTGCACATACAGAGAAAACATATTTAATAACAGTATCACCTGCACACAGAAGGTGCTAAAGGCTAAAATCACAAAACTGCCAAAGGACTAACTCATGGTTTCTGACATGGAACAGCCCAGCAGTCAGGAGTTTCCTGGCAGCAGAGCTCTGAGGACTGTTCTGTAGAAGCAGCTGAAAATTCAATGGAAACAGCAACCAAGCATATCTTGAGCCAAATGAATCAAGTTCAAACAAATGCTCCTTCTAATTCCCTTGATTTGCATGGAAACCAAAGAAATTCACTATTTTTAGGAGAATAATTTTCCTTTCATTTAAGCCATGAAGGTCTTGAAGCTGATTTTTAACCTTGACCAAATCTGTTCACCCTTTAGATCTGTCTTTTCCTCTCACAGTCATTCATGGATTTTGCCCTTTCAGACGGGATGACTTTCAGAGCAGGAGATAATCTCCTTCCAGGTACTTAAACGTGATGAAATTCAAATACTTGGTTTGGACCATTAAATTTCATCGTGATATAAATAACAATATGCATTTCCATGGTTAGCTATTGTAACTGGGCTAAAGAGGGATGCACAAAAACTACAGTCCAAGTTGGAAAAAATAAATGCAGTATATTATACACTTCCTTAGTCCACACTGTGGAATGAGAAACATCTACAATGCATGTATATGTGTCTGGGTGCACACACAGGCTTCTCTAGTTCCATTTCCATTTCTCTTTAACAGTAATAAAAGGTATAGAATTGCCATGGTATTACAGAAGGAGATAGCTAAGCCTTTAGCAGCAGGGGGGATGCTAAAGTAAAGCAAAGTGTTTCTTGTTGCCAAATAAACACAGCAGCCATTACACACTCAGCACCCTCACCTAGAGCTGAGAAAGTCAGCGTTGCTGGTTTATCAGAGTATTAAGTGATAGAGAGGCTGTTTGCCAGACCTTCTTTATCTGTTCTTGTTCTGAATCCTGTCATGCTATCTCTCAAATTTATCTAAACTACCATGACAAACAAGCAGACAAGCTCCCAGCTTTCAGTTGCACTTCAAGGAGTTTAATCCAGAGCTTTGCACTGTTTACTGCCAGACACACGATGAAGAGTATGTGTGGCTGGGTCACCCACTGTCACCCAAGGCAGGCCAGGAGCACTGCAGCACAATCACTCATCCTATTTCCTATGGCATCTGTGGTTCCACACTCCATCTTTGGAGCACACCAAGAGCACCAGTGATCAGACTGACCAATACTCTTCCATTGGCCTTGGTGCTTCTTTGCATCCTGTGTTGAGTTGTTGCCTCTTGTGCAGTTCCTGATGGGTTTGTGGTGGCAGGAAATACCTGTGACTGTATCACACCTGGCACGGTGTAAGGTGGAGAACAAGGAATCCCAGCTAACACCGCAAGCCCTCTGATTATATCTGGCTGATTTTACAGACCTAACAGAAGATCTACACCAGGACAGTGTGCCTGAAGTACAGCATGCCATTTGGTACTTCTTCCAGATATGGATTTCACACTTGAATTCCCATCCAGCTTAGTGGAGAAGAAACAATTTTTTTTTTTTAATCAGGTGTATAATAAGTGAGAATCTTGCATACAAAACCTGGCCAAAATAGTTCTAGATAATGAACATCAATCCATTTTTCTCATCTTATGAATGCTTAAGGGAAGATGGAACAGGATACATTTTTTAAATCTTTTTTTCCTCATAAATTCCTTTGTCCATGTCTGACACAGTGAATGACTTTTCCAGTAAGAGAACTGGCAGACTCAGAAGTGCAGTACCATGCATTTCTCCTGCCAGCATGTCTAGCAGACTGGTCTAATAGACTGCTAATACAATACCTCAGGTTTTCTAAAGGGTGGAGTTCTTCTCAACCTTCTGCTTACATGCAAGAACAAAGCCTACCTTTTCTTCACCTTTTTGAAAGAAATTCAACCATTTCTGTAGTTCAGTAAACCACTAAAACTACCTGAGATATTTCTGGGGCTTCAAACTGTGCTATGCTTAACTTTCCCAGCACAGAAATTATTTTATTAAGTGATTCAACGCTGTGCACAGACCTCAACCCCCTTTAGAAAACTGGTGCTGTTGACTGCAATAGATTTTTCAACAGACAAGTTTCAAGTGATTTGCAACATTGCAGGACCCAGTAATTCTCACTATTCATCTTTTCAGAACAGCTATGAATCCAATGGAGATTTATAAGCACAAAGTCACTTCCATTCTCAAATAAAGTACAACTGGCAATGTAAGGTGCACGCATTCAGCAGACTCTGTTTTTAACATGCTGCATCGCTTTGTGCTACAACACATTGTCAAGTCTGACCTAATTTGACACGACAGCTAAAATTTAAAGGACAACATTTCCCACTTCCCTTCCAAATGGGATAACTGCAATGTTCCAACAAAAGCTGGCCAGCGGAAGGAAGGCAGACAGGGAAGTGTCTGTGGTCTGCCAACTTCAAATTATGTCAAATGGTTCAGCCTATCTCTGGGAAAAGAAAAATCCTTAAAAGAGTAATTAATCATCATTTAGGAAAAGTCTTCAGTGAAGTGCATTTATTACCTTTTATTTGTGCATTCGGGTTTATCAGCAAACACTGAACTTTTCTGCACACATGTCCCTGTACTGATGGCAATTCTGAATCAGTAGCTTCAAACTGAATCAGAAAGATATGGTCATTCTAAAACCCAAAGCAGAAAGTCCTCAGAAGTACCTTACTATTCTTCAATTTCTGGTCGTTTTTTTTCTTGAGATGTTCGAGTCCAGTGTCTAGAGGGTAGGACACTTCTCCATTATTAATGCACCTCCTGAGAGAGTCTCTTTGAAACTGTAGGGTGGACTGTACTTAGACAAAAACAAATAAAAATCCGAGTTTCATGGACTGCAACAAAACAACTTTGTGATTCAGAGGTTCAGAAGAGTAAATTCAGAGAGCAACAAGTATCTCCTAACCAATCCAAAACATGTGCATTGTGGTTTTAATCTGTATCTGTGTACCATAGGTAAGATCCTGAATGATTTATTCTTTCTACCGGGACCTGATATCTACATGCAGTACACAAGAAAACTATAAAATCTGTTTTAACTTCTTTACTTCACCTTAATTTCTTTCTTCATTTTAGAATAACATATCAATCTAATTTGCATCAACCTGTAGAAAATAAATCAAAATACCACCTCAAATTGTATTTGGCTTTATTAGGCCAATATATAAGTGCCTGCATTGTAGAAGGTAAAGGATTATTGAGAAAAAAACAAATTTCCACAAGTTGAAAACTTCAACCCAGCAACTGCAGCCTGCACTGTACTTCAATCCCCAGTTAAGCAGACACTGGAGTGCAGAACACAATCAAAGCCTAAGATAAATGCCATTCAATCAAAGCAAACCCTAATCTTTTGTGCATTTCATGATAGTGGGACATTTAGAAAATGGGATAATTTTCCCAAATCATCCTAATGTGTGGAAGACATATGAAAATCACCATTTTCCATCACCTCTATGCTTCTTTCCCTGAATGAATGCCTGAGGCAATCATTTTAAAATGCTACTTTAAAAAAATAAATAAAAAAGAAGTTGGGGCAGAAGAAGGATGCTTGCTGGCAAAGCTTGCTTAGATCTACTTCAAAACTAGTAGTGATTGTAGAAGACCTTATAAAACACTAATAAAATCAGCTTTCATCTTTAGTGGCAGGTGCCTTCAAAATCTTGGGGGACGTGAACTCTTGCTTGTGCTGTCTGGCTTAAGCCTTAATAAAGCACTGAAAGTAGTGCAAAGGCACTACTTTCTCCAAAAGAGATAAAATAATAATTTTTATAGGAACTCTTATTTCTACAGTGAATTAATAACATTTCAAAGAGGACTTCTGACCTATTCTTTCAACCTAAATTATCCAGTTATAATTACTTAGTAAAATATTATGTCATTTCCATATGACTAAACCTGGCCTTCTCATGACTAAGTCTGATTACATTCCAGAGCTGTAAATTACAGATTTTTGATATCCTTAGAGAATTAAAATATATTAAAAAATAAATCAAGTGATGTGAATCTCATTAGGGAATCATCTCTAATAGTTCAAGCAATGCCTCATTTTCAAACTTATAACTAGCTTGATTTTTTTATGCCATTGGCACATCCCTAGAAGTTTTGCACAGTGACATTTGTTATTGATCTCTCAAGAGTTCAAAGGAAATGCCTCTTTTCATTTAGAAAATTCCCTATTTAAGATGGCAGGGGCTATGGCTTTGTTCTAAACATCCAGCCATACTATTCACCCTGAGTTATCATTCTAAGTGCTCATCTTCGAAATATTAAAATAAAGCAATGGAAAGTTAGAACAATTGTAATCATTTTGTAACCTGAATACTAATTCAGGTAATTCTAACAGAGGTAGCCTGCAGTAATGCCAGCCCTGCAGGTCAAAGAAATCATGTTTATGACTCAAGCCTAGGTAGACACATCCACAGTCTTTCCCTCACCCACTGCACAGGTCACCCTGTCACAGAAGGAGATTAGGTTGGTCAAGCAGGACCTGCCTTTCCCAAACCCCTGGGCCTCATCCCCTGGTTGTCCTGCACGTCCCACTTGATGGCACTCAAGATGATTTGCTCCATTACTTGTCCCAGATTGACAGTTCCCTGGATCCTCCTTCCAGCCCTCCCTGTAGGTGGGTGCCACATTTGCCAACTTCCAGTCAACTGGGACCTCTCCAGCTTGCCAGGACTGCTGGTAAATGATGGCAAGTGGCTCGGTGAGCACTTTTACTGCTCCCTCAGTCCCCTCGGGTGGATCCCACCCAGCCCCACANCCCAGCCCCATAGACTTGTGTGTCCAGATGGTGGAGCAGGTCACTGACCTGGGTTGTGGGCCTTCAGTCTACTCCCCTCTCCTGTCTTCCAGTTCTGGGGGCTGGGTACCCCTAGAACAATTGGTCTATTTATCACTTTGTTTCTTTGAACTTTATCACTATGTTTCCCCTCACATCCAATACAGGATGGAGATTCTTTTCAGCCCTACTTTAGTTGCTAACATATTTACAGAAACATTTTTATTGTCTTTTACAGCAGTAAACTGGTTAAATTCTAGTTGGGCTTTGACCCTTTTGATTTTCTCCCTGTATAACCTCATGACACCCTTGTATACCTCCTGCACTGCCTGCTCCTTCTTCCAAAGGTCATGAACTTTCCTTTTCCCTTGAGTTCCAGCCAAAGCTCTCTGTTCAGCCAGGCTGGTCTTCTTCCCTGCCAGTTCATCTTTTGGCACATATGGATGGCCTGCTCCTCTGCCCCTAAGATTCCTTCGTGAAGAATGACCAACCTTCCTGGATTTCTCTGCCCTTCAGGAACACCTCCCAAGGGACATGGCAACCAGATTTAAAAATTGTAAATTCTACTCCATATAAATCATAGCTTGGGAAGTTCTCTGAAGCTCTTTGACTGAACCTAAATACAAAGATTCTCAGGCCGCCTACAGACTGAACTATTGTGGTCATGAACCATTGCCTTCCCAGCATGTGGTATGCCTATCAGCACAAAAGTGGTAAAAAAGAACTGACTAACTTTATTTATTACATTTGTACTGCTTACAAAACCATTTACTTAATGGATGGGTATCATTAGCAGCCCAACCACAAAAAAAAAGCATACAATGATGTGTTACATAGGTTCATTAAAATAATATTTCAAAGCAATCATCAGAACAAGAAGCTAAAGATCCAAGAGACAGTAAGTTATCTGCAAATAAATGAGGCAGAACAAACATGTTTTGAAGTAAGTTAAGAAACATGTCTACAAATATATTGCACCATAAAGATAGCAGGGCATGAGGCTTTGAGATAGCTGTTCATGCAACTTATTAAACAAAAGTGGTAACTAGTTTTGAATCAAGGGTCCTCAGAGCCGTGGTCAGCATGCTGTGGTAAGGAGTATGTGCTTCAACACAGGGCACACAGCACTTCAACAAGCACAGTAAAGGCAAGGTTATGTACCTTAGACTAAAGCAGAAAGCTACAGAATTGTCACCCCTACTGGGTATAAAAGAATAAACCAAAACAACAAGAACAAAAAAAAAGCCACAATCAAAAGAGATCCCCCCACACTATTGCAGGAGTAAAAAGCATCCCTATGTTCACAGGCTTCCATGGTGAAACAGCAGCATTCCAGTACACCAGGTATGGCTGCAGGAACACGTTCCTGGGGAATTGTAAGTTTGCCTTATGGAAAACTCAGTCATAAAAACATGAGGAAAGGTTCTAAAGCATGATATTAACAGAAAAGAGGAAAACAGAAATAAGGAGAAAGTAGATTTGTTGAAGCATAAAGGTAAAAGGCCAATACTGAAATCATGCTGGACAAATGCAACCAAGACAGTTACACTGGAAAAATTTTAGAGAAGAACAAACCACAAAAGTATAAAATACACTCCATTTTAATATATTCCTCTTCTCTCTAAACAGCGACAATGATGGTGATGATTTTTAAACAAAATTTAGCCTAACTAGAGGGAAAAGAAATAAAGAATATTAGCATAAAAGCTTTCCTTGTTTCATTACATATTAAATGCTCTACCTGATTGTCATTGTTTTTCTGAATCTTTAATCTTTAAAAAATGTAAACATTTGTTGCAGTCATGAAACTTCAAGGACTAATAAATAGCCTATAATCAGCTGCTTAGGATTGTCAGCACCTTTAATTTTCTGGACCACCTTCTATGCCATGAAATTAAGAAAGCTGTCTTCCAGACATCAAAGCACAGAGCAGCTGACAGTCTGAGAGGAGCTCTTGTGCTCCCAAACCCACCTGTGCCACAAATATTTTGTTATGGGCCAGCAGTTACACAACTGTGGCTGCATCAAACAAGCAGCATGATAGAATGATTTAATAAAGAGAAAACCGAAGGAGGGAGCAAAGAACTTTATAGAAACGAAGTAACAGCTCCTGAGTTGAAGCTGCAATCAATTCCTATTACAAAGTTCTCTTTTAGCAGTCTCATAATCAGAACTAGATTGGAAAAGGTGCTCAGATCACAAATTGTCAGATTTATCCAAAAGCAAAAGGGAAAGTTTAAACAGGCTTCAGTTCTACTCTGTTAAAATATTGTCACATTTCAAAAATGCCTACCACGTTTCTTAGTCTCACTCTCTCTTAAAAAAAAAAAATTACCTTTCTCCAACACTCCTGCATCTTGCAGCCTTACATGGTACTTAGCACCCCTTCAGCAGAGCAGCACTCATTATACACCATGATAAGCAACAGCAATTAATAGGAAGTCTATATATTCTTGCTGTGGATAGTCTGGGTCATATCTGAGATATCTGGGAGTCTTATAATTACATTTGCTAAGATTTTCTGCATGCATGAGTGAAACTAATGAAAAGTAATAAAATAGAAACACAAGGAAAAAAAGCAAGGGAAAAGAAACCCAACCACCCAAACCAGAAAAACACTTCTACAAGTGACAGAGACCTTTCTACAGTGTGAGCACAGAAATCTGTCTGGAAAGGTAGCACAAGTGTTCCTGAAACTCATCTCTGTACTGGCACAGGGGGTTAAGTGACAGGTTTTCTACAAGTGGCAGAACAGTATGGAGTCACTTAAAATTCCAAAACCAGAAACATTACAAGAGTTCACAGAATTGATGTTTTTAAGTCCAAACAAGAAATCTCCAAAGTGGAGGACTTGAGTTTAGGCAACAAGAATACACTCTGTACACACATGAAGGCTGAGTTTAAGACATGGAAACTCTTCCCTTTCTGAAAATTTCCTGTCACGTATAATAGTTCTGTAAGAACCTGTACCAGCCCAGCACATCAAACACTGATATTGACACCTGCCATGGAACAAGCAGTTTTTGTGGCCAGAAACAACATACTGCATTGATTTGAAATGAGGCAAGGTTTTCAGGCACACTGTCAGACTGTAAGACACGTGCTGTCTGGGCAATGCTGACACACATACAGGAAAGGCAGATCTGATGCTCCATCAGGGAATCACAGGGCAGTTCAGGTTGGAATGATCTCTAGGGGTTGTGTTACCCACCCCTGCTGAACTGCCCTGTTCAAGAAAGGTTGCCCAGAACTGTGTGTGACCACAGCAGCCTGTTCCAGTGCTCAGTCACCCAGAAAGAAAAGTTGTTCTGAGAGATGAATTCCCTAAACAATTCTCTTTCTTCTAAGAAATGAAAAACTTCTAAGAAATCAACCAAGTCCAAGAGAAAAACGAAGTTGGTTGACCTCAAGTTATCTTCTATCACCAGCTTCAACACTAGTGTAGAAACTTAGTCAAAAAAATCTTCCATGGCCTGGGAAGTTATGGTTCCATCTTTATCTTACACCAAAACATCTGCTTAATCAAATAAAAAATGTTATATCTATTTTTTAAGGGGAGGGGACAGTGAGGGAAGGGGATGTAGCATTTTACATTGCATTTAAGTAAATTTAAGTGACTTACCAACATATACACCAGATAACATTAACTGGCCTAGAGAAAAGCAATGCCGATTTTTTATTTTATTGTCATATCCTTAAGTGTTTATTCAATATATCTCATTATTGGAAAACTCAAACTTGTTTAGTGTATGAAAACAGAAGCTGACAAAGAAATATCTGCTGCTATAATATCTATACCTCAAGGGATTGGGATGGGATAGGAAATGACAAAAGGAGGCAAGAGTTGTTAAGCTAAAGGACTATGTAGGAAAAAAGATAAATGAGAATAAATCAGCCAGCAGTTGTTTGTTCGTTTGTTGAGTATTAAAATATAAGGAAAACAAAAATCACACGTCCTAGAAAAACAGCAACCATGGCCAAGAACTGCTACCACACGGTGCAATTGTTGGCCCCCAGGTGCTCCAGGGGAGGGCAGTTCCTGCCTGGGGCGAGGAGAGCCCTGCTCAGCACACCCAGGGCTGGGGGCACATGGCACAGACAATCACCACCAGGCTGCAGCCCCATGTTCCTTGTCTCAGGACAACTCCTGAGTGCAGCTGGGGCCTCAGCCTGTGCAAGAATGCCCAAGGGTCTCTGCATAAATAAACCAAGAAGAATATAAAACAAGCAAGTGACCCAGTTTGATCATGCCATTTTCACCGAGTCTGCCCTCAGGCTACTGCAGATTAATCTTTTTCTCTGAATAACAACATAATTAAAGAACATAAATAAAGTTCTCAAGAATGCATGGAGTGTCAGCACCTGCATATTTGCACAAATGGCAGCTTCTAGAGCTGCAAATCCAGGCCAGAATGTAGCACAGGGCACGGTGACCTCTGTGCTCATCTCTGCTGAGGAAGGGACTGCACACATTTGACAAAGAGAACTCTAAGACTGCACAAACACCAGGAAAATCAGATGGGGAGAGTCATAAATTGGCTGATTAGTCACGGGCTTATTGCAGGAGAACAAATTCATATTTTACATTAATTTACCTGTTACCTAAACAATAAACTAAAATTTTCTAAGCTTCATATTGCAAATATACTACAGACTGTGAATTAGTAAAAGAGACACTTACCTATGACCTTCATTTGTGATGACAAATGCTAGAGGATTACTCATCACACAAGAAACAGCCAATTTTCCTGTTGCACTTCCAAGATCTACTTCATTCAAAGTACCCACAATTCTATTAACTAGTGAGGATTTAGGAGAAGATGGTGACAATCTTATATCAGACCAAATATTAAAAACTTCTGAGTAAGACCTGAGATGACAGAGTGAGTACTGTCTGCTGGTACCAGCAAGTACTACCTCTAATTTTGTTCCATGAATACCTAGGGCAGGATTTTACCAAGTATTATTACAAGAATGTGCTGGAACACACCAGCATTATATAAATTGTTCTGTGGATGAATTCACATGAATTTAGAAATCAGACCAGTTTATCCAGCAAGGTGCATATCATTTTGACAGGGTGTGGATTCTTACAGAATCAAATGCACTATTTTTTACATGCAGTTGTCATCCTGAAAAACTCATTAAACAGACAAATACCCATTAGATACTGGGTGGATCAAGCCTAAAGACTTTGTGAAATGAATGTTAAAGTCTTTTCCATCACAACCATTCCTGAAACTCAGGCATGACTGAAAAAACCACAACATTCCTGGGCATCCAAAATGAGGACATAGAAATAATAAGGTAAGTTATGGTAATTTACATCCTGAATTAACAGTAGTTCCAGCAGCATTTATTGCTCCTCAAATTATTTTACTTTCCTAAGGAACAGCTAGTGCTATCATCCTGCCCCCTTTAACCAACACCCTAAATAATTCAGTTCATTCTAAGGAAAAGAGGGGAAACAAGAAAGGGAGAAAAAGCATCTTAGTTTTTCTGAGCCCTTTTCTAAAAAGTCACCTCCAGTGAACCCTCCACAAAGCCAGTGCTGAAGAACTACACTAAACAGCTCTTAATTTATTGTTTCACTCATCCTGTGAGTGCTTAGAAAAATCCAATACTGAATTCATTAATAATATTAAAGCACTAAATTCTATGCTAAAGTTTACAGTTTCAATCAAACACAATTCAACAACATTAAATTAGTGCAGCCATAGCAGGTGAGAATTAAAAATTATGGTTACTAAACAAGAAACAAAAAACAATTGGTTTTTTATTGTTGTTGTGGCACATCTCTAATATACTCCATAGCTATTATTGATACTGACGAGATTAAAAAATTACTTAGTTACAATTTTAGTATATGTTAGTATAATATATACATCCAATGCCAACCTGAGGAAAAGATAATATTTTCAAAAGTACTGACCAAGAAGAACTCTCACATTGAAGTCCACAATTGAGTGAAGACACTCCATACTATTAAAAAAAACCCCAATCTCCCCACCCCCAAAACCTCATGTGTGGATAAGTATCACTAAATGGAAGTGAATACAATTTCAAGTTTTAAAATTTCTATCTTCAATATTTATTTTGATCCTTAGATCTTGGGGATGAGGACAGGATTAAATACTTTGAGGAAGAAGGTTAAGAGAAAATGATTAAAGCAAACACACATGAGAGTCTCTGTGATTTTTCTGCCAAAAAAAATACTCTTCCCTTTGAAGGTGTGGAAACTAAAAGCCCAGAAATATTAGGTTTCAAAGATCTAATTTTGTATCACGTTTATGTAACAGTCACAGGAAACCTCAATCCTCGCAGGCAGAGGAATCACCATCTTAAGAGAAGAAAATCGTTGTAATTGAGAAAAACCCACACCAGATAACAACAAGCACTTCTGCCCTCAGGGGAAGGACTCCAGGCAGCACGACTTGATCAGTTTTGGAAGGTCCTGAACCCCAGTAACTTCTGCTGAAGAGATGCTGGAAGGCAGAAGAAAGGCCTGATTGCTCTGTGAAGTAGAGAATTTCGGGACAATAAAATCTTTCTACACAAACTGGCACTAACCTAATTAATTCTGCCAGCAGAGAAGAATGGGGATTCTCTTCCCTCACTGAAAAAAGAAATTATCAAAATTTTCAAAGAATTCCAAAATTGAATAACAGGTTTACCATACACCTGACAGGATACAAACTCCACAACTGGGCATCAATACATAAAACTAGTAAAATTACTTTATCTTGGAAAACAACTGAACAAATTTGTTGAAAGTTGACATGAAAAATTCTGGGGAAAAAACCCTAAGCAGTTTAGTCCTCTACCTTCAATGGAACAGCAATTATTTAGGTTTTAGTATGAAATAACATTGCTTATGGGGTTTTATTCACTGGAGTTTTGGAGTTGTTTGTACAGCAGAGAACAGGGAAATGTCAAAATGGTGGAAGTGATTGTTGTATGCTGTGTGCTGCGGGTTGTTGACTTATGTAAAACTGACACAGCAATTACAATCCTGATCACACAAAATTGATTGAATTCAAAATGGAGGAAAACAGATACATCTTCAAAGGACAGAATATCAGAGGAACTTTCTAAACCTCTTGAACTCAGACAAAAACAAGTGATAGAACATTCTCCTGTATCACCAGCCTCACACTTCTAAGTGCTATAAATGGATTATCCCAGGCAGAGACTGTTCACAATTCTGTAACACGAGCAAAGGCAACAAATTTCATTCCCTCTACCACGGGAAGTAACTGGAATTCATCTGTGTTTATCTGGACAGCAGAGTTTGTCTTATAAGCTATTAAAATTCTGATACATAAAAGTGAAACTTTTAAAAATCCGAGCAGTAACTGACACAGAAAGTGTCAGTAAGACAGAGGAACTGTGCCACTGCAGCAAACCAATTTGAAGAAGTGAAACACTCAATTTCCACTTTCAGACTGTTTTGCTTGACTGTGCATTGAACAGAAAACATGAAAAGCACAAAGCAGCAGACTATTGTCCTCGAAGGCTCTGATCCCCAAATGAATCAAGGCTTGCTTGCTGCATCTTCTAGGGCAAGAACTGTTCGATCGGAGATGGTTTTCTTTAATTAAATTTCTGTCATATACACATGGGTATTACTTATTCAACAGCTGAAATTAGAGCTCTGTGGTTTGACAGCAATGCAGTATTTGAGAAACACCAAGGAACTTTGCTTCAGACGTACAGAGTACACCCAGCAGCAGGAACAGGCTGAAGGACTTTCCATGTGCAAACACATGCAAAAAAACACACACACACAGTCAAAATACTCGGTGTGTGTTGCAAGTTTCACTTCTTCTTTACAGTTGAGAATGCTGAAGTTTATAGGCAAAAACACTCAACATGAACCCACTGTGCCTCTCCTTTACTATGAATGTAACCTTCCCTCACACAAGAGAAAGCTGAAGCATCTGTCCAGGCTTTTCCACGTGCCTTGTGGTGGCTTTAGGCTCTTTGCTTGAAGAGGGGAGGTGTGATCTGGCCCAAGACAAATAAGTAGGATCTGCTTAGTGAAAGCCCTTAGCTGGGACATCAGCCCATTCTTCCAGCAGGGAAAGCTCTTGGCCACAGCTCTACTCGTGCACAACGCTCACAATTAATAAAACTCAGCCCTGTGGCACAACCCCCCAGTTCCAGAGCCTCAGGGCTCTCCAACATGGAGAAAGAGCCCAACAGGGCAGAGTGGGAGGGCTGGAAAGGAGAAAAACTTGCAATGAACACTGTTAGTATTGGTGACTCCCAGAGACCTGTCTCAAGGCATACAAAGAATTAATTACTCCATGAGGTATACAACTACAACATCACTTGGAACGTTGTGACATTTTTGGATAGTTCCCAGGCATTTGTGGCCAACAGGTGCCTGGTAGTTGCACAATTTTCTAATTAGTTCATGTGCTGTACTTCAAAACTAATTACTGAAATGGCTGGATTATAATGTTGCAGGGAGTCATTCATGTGCCACCTACCATTAAGGGGAGGGAAATTTTGTGAAGGTTAATTAGCATTTTTAAAGTACTTTGGAGATTAAAAGCTTTAACTATATGCCTAATAAAAGAAGTAAAGGCAATACTTTCTATTCAGTGAATTCCTTTTTGCATTGAAAGTGAATTACAAGGGTTGCTTTGAGTCCAAGAACATAAATTTTCATGTACAAGGGATTAAATCAAGCCCCAACAGGATCGATCTGTCAGAGGATGGAGACCTCCAGCAAGACACAAATTAGCAGAGGTGGTCACAGCACCCTGCTGCAAGAGGGGCTGGTGCTGGTTCCCAGGCAGAGGTTCTGTGCAACTAAAAGTTCACATTTCCCTGTAACATGCCCTTGAAGAGGTCAAAGAAATCAAATCATTATGAACCGGTAGCTCTTTAATTAAAATAACGCATAGATATTCTCCTCCTGGGTCATCTGCTGGCTGTTGTGTGTTCAGAACACACCCACTGGCATCTCCAATAGGGGATCTATGTGCATCTGACTCTTTAACTGCAGTTGCACGCTCAGCATTGTGTACTCTTCCTGCCTACTGTTATGATTTTCAGAGAGACAGAGGGCATTAGAAACTTTTTCTGTAAACACAAAATTATTTTCTTCAGACTTAGAGTTACATATAAAATATTTAATGAATTTATAATTGCTTTTTGTGAGTTTGGGAGAAAATATACAAGTCATTATTAAGCATACACGTGTTTATTTTGTATAAATTCTGCTTCTTCACAACAGTAGTACGGGGGAAAATAGTGTTCATTAATTACAAAAAATGCATTCCAATTATTTGGTTCACATGATTACTATTTCTGCTGTAAATCCAAAATTGTCACTGACTTAGAAAGTTATTACTGTCATCAATAGAAAGTTTATTTTAGTGATACAGATGGTTGTCCTTTTATAGGCCATTTTAATGACTTGTTCTTATATAATCTGTCATGCATTATTTTGTTGTCATTATGAACTTTTTAAGTTTCATATCAATCCATTTTGATGTTTACTAAACAGATGGTGTTATAAAAAAAGGGAAACGCATAATAATGACATTTAGTTCTCAAAAATACTCAAACAGCTACACATTTATTTTGTCAAGTATGAAATCTATGTCATTTGTTTAAAAAAAACTTACCACAGAAACAAAATTATTCATAAGTTGTAAACTCAAACAGCTTACAAAGCAGAGCATGAAATGAACTGAAAGAAGGTTTTTCTGAAAGGAGGTTATTGAACTTCAAAAATGTTTGTCAATTAAGATACATTAAGAACTTATTTACTGTTGTTCTCAGCATTCCTTTTTCTTCTCCAAAGTGCTATTGGCAAAAGTTGCAGTAATTGCTAAGTGATGTAGATAATTATTTAATATACAGGTGTGACTCAAGTCTGCTGCTTGAAATCTACTTGTAAATCATGGTAATTACGTAAGCATATCCATTTACAGAAAGTTTTACTTTATCATTGCAATTTCTATGATTTTTTTGTTTAATCAATGCACTGTCATCAAATAGAGACAAAGACTTGGAGAGCTGAGCACTCCAGCAAACAAAATTACACCTATATGAACTAAGAGGTCAGAGGATTGTAAGTGACATTCTACATCCGAACAATAACACAGTTCAATCTCAATTCACCAGTATGAGCTGAAAAACCTTTCCCCCACCTATCACTTCTAAGATTTTGCAGAAATCTACCTCAAAACATGAATATCACAAAGGGAAGCATTCTTAGAAAAGGAAATTCCAGAGTTCAGGATCCCTTAACTCTACACCTTCGATACTTGCATTACAATACAGGCTTTGGTTATAGAACCACCTTCCTCACACACAGAATATCTGCATTCCTCCTAATCTCAAACTGCAAATAAAAACTGCTTGTGAGGTTCATCTGATTCATCTTCCGTTTCTAAGAAATATTAAAGTGGCTAAAAGGGAAACAATAATCACTGGAGCACAGCTCACAGCCTCCCCAGGCTCTGCCTATGTCCAAGGATGGGTATTATGCCACAGTCTCTCTAAGCCTCAGTTCCAGTTTGTAATTACTTCTGCTGACAAAGATGTTTTCACTGATATCAAGTACAATTCCCCTTGCTGCAACTCATGCCTGTTGTCCCCTTTCCTTTCAAGCTGCTCCTCTGAGAAGAGTCTGACTTCACCTTCTCTCCAGCCCCATACAGGTGGGGAAGGACAGCAATGGATCCACTCTTACCCCACCCTCCCCAAGCCTAAAAAACCCCATCAATCTGCCTCTCCTCCATTCAAAATGCTCTTTATAGAAGAGTTCAAAGGGCAACGTGTGAGACTTCCAATGTCATATCCAGTCCTCCCCTGATCCCCACCAGCAATGTCACCTTCAGGTGACAATAACTGATGGAACTAAAGCAAAAATACCATAATAACTAATTCAAGCTGATAAACATAACCACACTTTGAGATGGCCAAGGCAGTATTTTTTCCCTGCCTTGTAGAATGGGAAAAGGAGGAAGATAAATCAGAAAAATAGATGTTTTTTGTTCCAAGTATTCTCTTGTAGTAAGTTTGTTACTGAGCTTTCCACAATTTTAGGTGGCTTTACGTTTATGATAAAATATCATGAGTATAATACAACTAATTAGCCTTTGTTAATTGTGTTACCTGTTTACAGCATGCTGCAGTAGAATAGGTATTACTGTGTATCTGCTTTCTTATCAAGCCAACAGATGTGTCCCAGCAGGAAGTTCCTTCTACAATACATACTTAGCATGGTGATGATTCCTGCAAAATGTCTATTTCTCTTGACATAGGCAAAACATTGAAAAGGAAGTAAAAAAAGGCATGATATAGATGGACTACTTTTGCCCAGGGAAATGAATAAAACCTGTCAATTTGTACAATTGTTTCCAAAAGGCAAAGAGAGAGTTACTAAATTCCCATTGCCCTAACAAGAATAAACATCTGTTAGTACAGTAAGTGGCTCATTGGGCATGACATGGGCCTCAGTGTTTGTATTCCTGGTATCTAAACTGGGAAAAATATATCTCTGTTTAAGTCCTTGGAATTCCACCAAGTCTGCATTTGATCTGATGGTGATCATTAACAATAAACTAAAGGAAGGGCTATTAGCAAGGCTGATGTCATTGCCTTTCATCAGTCTTCTACAAAGAAATATTAGAGCTGACTTGAACTCAAGGTGACTTCAGGTTTTTTAAAAATTTATTTGGACTGGTACAATATCAATTTCTCATTAAACTCAACTCATTCAGGCAGTGATTGCAGAGAATAAAAGTTGAAAACTTTCTACCTTTTCTAAATAATATATCTATTTTTGCCGCACTGAAGACTCTCTCATTCATTACAGAAGCACAACTCCAAGCCATCTCTGAGCACAGTTGTACAGAAGTGAGTGAAAGCCACAGTGCCTGTGGCTACAGGCTCATATATAATGAATAACATTTAGTTTCTTAAACAGAAAAAATCAAATTCCTTTAACAGACCAATTACTCCCTGTTTTATCTCCATAGTCTTGCTCCATTTGCATGTCTGGTGTTACAACCGTTGTGCTTTAAATTAATGCAATTAACTGTCCAGCAGGAAAAAGGAAGTACTTTAACATGATGACAGGTTTGGATAAAAGACATCTCAGGGCCAAGCTCTATGTCACATCAAGGATGACTTTTACCTCAAATAATACTGGCTGTAAACATATTTGTTTCAAAACACACTCACTGTTCCTGTGTTTTGTCCAGGCTCTACAGAGTGTCATGGATACAGTGCACTCTACTCTGGGCCAGAGTGGGAGGATAAAACAAGATATTCCCTTGTCTACAGGCTGGAAGAGGCTGAATATGCCACAGTCAAACAAATGTTTTACTGGAATAGACACGTCTGTAGGCTGCCACATGCAATAGCATCTCCTGAAGGCCAGCCAGGCAGCAGTCACAACCCCCAGTCACATCCCAGCATTAGACGGGATGTTTACGAGAACCAAAGGATTACTGTGTACTAAAAGCTCATCACTTCCCCAAGAGTTTCAGTTTCCCAAAGGCTCAAGAAATGCCTCAGCCAGGAATACAGTCTTTGTTTAATGATCAGAGGGCTGGAACATCTCTCTATGAAGACAGGCTGACAGAGTTGGGGTTCTTTTCCCAGAAGTAGGGAGACCTTATTGTGTGTCCTTTCAGTAGCTGAAGATTGCTTTGAGTGATATGACCAGGGGTTACAGTTTTAAACTAAATAGGTAGATTTATATTAGATATGAGGAAGACATTCTTTACATTGAAGGTGGTTAGGCACTGGAACAGGTTGGCCAGAGAAGCTGTGGATTTCTCATCCCTGGAAACATTCATGGCAAAACTGGCTGGGGCTTTGAGCAACCTGGTCTAGTGAAAGACAACCCTGGTCACAGCAGAGGGGGTTGGAACTAGATGGTCTTTTAAGGTCCCTTCCAACCCAGATCATTCTGTGATTCCCACTCTTTGAGTCGGTTTTTAATTTTGAATTTTTACATTTCCCCTGTATATATTTTCTGCAGTGGAGCTCTCCTTAAGGCTGGTAGTGCTTCCTTCCTCCCTTTCACATTCCCTACTTACACTTTCAAATTTAAAGATCCGTCTTCTCACTTTTCCCTGCAAAAGGAATTCCTGCTCATTTGTAGTACCAAAGATATACTTTCTATATCAGTAGGGCTCATGTAATTAAAACAGAGAGAGAAAATTTACAGCAGTTTGTTAAACACGTTGATCATTTGTTTAAAGAACAATATTTTCAGTATTTGTATGCATAAAACCTCACCATTAACTTTTAGAGCTATGCTTAAAAAAAAAATTAAAAAAAACCATAAAAAACCACCACAGGGTCTGCAGAGTTGTTGCTGTTTGAAGCAATTCTGTACAATTTCACAGAAAGGTTAAACAAATTCTGCTGGATGCTCGATTTAATTCTGTACCAAAGATAATGAGACCACCTTGCTGTCTGTAATTTTCCATTATTATTTAACAAACTCTGTGGCAGGTCTGTCTATAAATATTCCTGCTTTCCATAATGCTGTGACTTTCACAGCCAAATCCATTAACCAGCTTTTTTCCCCCAATGATTGTACATAGAAGCATCACTTGGGGTCTGAAAGTTATTTTATTAGGAGAGGTTTAAAACACACGGAAATTGCAGAGAAATATAATTCAAAAAGCTAAGACTGCATAAAAACTAAGCCAGCTTTCTGATGTGCTTTTTGTCACTCTAGCAGTTCCATCAGTGAGAAATGCTCCCCTTGCCCATCAGTGCACAGGCATGGATGGAGTGAAATATGGTTTGGGTTTTCAACTCCTCTTGCCCTTAATTTCAGTACCCTCTTTCTCTTCCTCTTTTTGCATCTATATTTTCAGGCAGAATGAGAGGTGTGAATGCTTGAAGTACAGACTGTTCTCAAACACTCTGTCCCCTTAGGAGATGCTGACACAGCTCAATATCAGAATTCCATGGAGCCTAGAAAACTTTTCCAAAGGAAACACCACGAGAACATAAACATGTTCATAAACAACATTTTCCTTAATTTTTCTTTTTAGAAATAGTTTAGTAACTTCACCTAAATTTTGCAATATAATCAACAAAAAAAGGGCAAATGTGATGAGAATATTCAGTCTAAGATGTAAAATATATCTGTATCAGATATTAGATATCAGATATTAGCCCCGAAGATAATACCTGGAGCTTTCTAAGGGAAATGCAAACATGATGTCTGAATGGAATGTTTTGGATATCTCTACATTAGTGCCACGTATAAAAATGGCAAATTGTAATTTTAGAACAGTTTTGAATGATATTTGCAGAGCTAGGAACCCATGATGTGAAGCTGGCCACAAGTTTCTGTTTAATAAATATTGAGTTCCTACTCCATGTGGATTTTGCTACCTCAAACCAATTTTAAAACACATCAATCAAATCCCTGTGAATCAGCAAAAGCAGATGCTGCTAACTGTTACAGGCAATATCACCCGAAGTTTTCTGCAGTGCTCAGTTAATGTAAAATGCATAGGAAGTCCTTGGAGTGGAGACCAGATTCTCGGATTCCTGCCTATAACTAATTCCCCTTAAGTTCCTCAATCTCTAGGTTATGGCATCAGTCTCTCCCTTTCCTCTCTCTGGCTGACTAAAGCTTGAAAATATTCATAAATGTATCAATACATCCTCACTTCTTTTTTCCTTTGCAGAAGGCACAGACTAACCTGAGAAGATGAAGCAGAGTCTGTCCTGAAACACGAGAGCCAAGGATGGACCACGTGGAGCCACACTGACATCCCCAGGGAGCCCTTCCTGTGTCCTGTGAAGGAGGCACCATTGCTCTCCCCCTTTCAAATTGCTTTCTAAGAAAGGGACATTCCTGGTTCAGCTTTTGATGATATGAGTGCCCAACTTCAAGAAGTTGGGCATGGTACCACTCTGCCAGAAGAACTTCACCCCACGCCTGAGATAATGCCAAAGTTCCCCGAGCTGGATTTAAACAGCACTTACTCCTCAGTGTTCAGTATGAACAAACTCTGGTCACACAGACAGTGGCTGCCACATCCCCTCTCCCACACTTTACACTGTAGGAGCCCAAACACCAACTCAGCATCAGCACAAAAGGCCAGTTATGAACTGTGACAACTCAGCATCCCAAGGTCCGGGTCACTCTGCACACTCAGTCAACAGGGCACTGTAAGAACAGCTACTCTCCTTTCCTGCATGTTTTCAGGAACTATTATGGGAAAGAATCGGGTAACCCCACGTACTATGAATATGTAAATTTAATCTTAAGTGGCAGAAGTGTATTGTGCCTTTAAGGCACAGAATAACTACAGGCCATAAACCACTGTTGGCTCACACACAGATCTCCCACTGCTGTCAGTGGGAATCTCAAACACAGACTGAGATCTCTATATGCCCCTGAGAGCCTTTATTCAAATAAGAAATTTAAGTGACTGGTAAGAAAAAAAAAATTCAAACCCAAATCCTACTGCATTTAAAACTGGTTAATGAAAATCATGGTTTGTGCCAATTTTATCTCAAATTTCCTTTTTGATTTCATGAAAACATAGGCTTAATGCTTCCAGCTTTCCTTTCTCTTTCCCAGAAGCCACACTCTAGCTGTGGAAATTATGAAGGATCCCTCTGAGAACAGCAAAATTTTACTTTAGGCCAAGTGTCTGATTTTGCCAACAGTGAAATTTTACTTATTTAACACTAAGAAAAATGTTCAGTGACAGATTTGTCTCTTTCCCATATCATATCAAGCTCACTAAATTTGATCAATTCTTAGCACTGTCATGAAGAATTTACCCTCCAGTGGGGGAAACTCAAAATAACCAAATCAAAACACAATAAGACAAACCAAAACAAAAGGAATCACAAAACCATAGCAGATAAATCTCCTATTAAAGTCAGTTTTGCATGTCACAGCATGATTTTATTTCCATCAAGGACAGTTTTCCCTTTCATGCAATGGGAGTTAAGCAATTTGCCAGCTCATACTGCCATCTAGAAAAGTGAATGATTTCTAATAGGATAAAACCTTCTCCAGTGTAGACTTGGGGACTACAAGCCAATCAATTAGACCTTAGTGGGGAATTACTGAGAGAGTAATGAGTATTTGCTCTCTGTAAGGATGTCTTTATAAGTAGATGTGATCCAGAAAATGTAAGCTAAGAGAGAACAAATTACTCCATGTGCGTATGTGTGTCTAAGTAAAACAAGGATAAACCTAAAGCTAATGGGTATTTAAGGAACTCCAGGTCTGTGCTGCCGAGACAAATCCACCCTATTCTTCAACAGCAGGTCAAGAAGTAGATGTGGGAATTCAAAATCTCTGAACTAAATTACTTGAATCAATAGGAGTGAAGGCAGAAAGAGGGTAAGTACTGACCACTGCGTGCTCACTCCTAAAACTGAGCTCTACTAAATATTAGCTTTAAATTACACAAAATACTAGAAAATTCACTGTGAGATTGATCAACGTGAGTTATACCAGCAATAAACTGCTCAGAATATACTGTCACTATATAGAGACCAAAATATTATTCCTTTGTCTGTAGTAGTACAGTGAGATTTGCCTATACTAAATCTAATGCTTTGAGATAGAAAGTATACAATTCTTTCAAGAACTAATAATTTGGTAAGAAAACTTTTTTTCAAAAATCAGAGAACAAAATATAAAAAATAAACCTGTTCTACTAACTGTTGAAATTATTTCCAGACTCGGAATGATATGTATGCTAGCTTTGTTCATCCTTAAAATACATGTACAGATAGAATGGTCTAGTGTTAGAAATATTAGTGAGCACTCAGGTCAAATAATCTCACACAGGTGGAAAAGCTGATATTGAACCTTCTGTCAAAGATTTACAAAACACCAAAATTCATAATCCATATTCTGGAACTAAAAACGTGACTTATATTTCCAACAGCTTTGGTTTGCCCTTATCCTTACCCCGTATTTTGTGCATCTCACAGAAGCAGCAAAATGTTGACAACACACTTTCCTCCACTTTTCCACAGTCAGCTTCAGAGACTTGGAAACTGGGGTATTATTTTTTACCCTGTGATCAAATTTTGCCTTTCAATTTAGAAGTCAGAGGCTGCTTCGTATGGCAAAGAATTTGAAGGAAAAGTCTGGTTTTTTCTGCAAGCAGAAAAAAAAGTAGAGCAGGAAACCAGCAAACAAAAGCCTGAACAGAACAAGCCAGAACTTAAAATTTGTGTTTATGAAAGTCATGATATAGAGGCAATTGCATCTGTTTATCGAGTTATTCCCACGTTAGATAAAAACTTGTATAAATATAAAACTAACCTGCTATATCTCAAACATGGATACAGCATGAAGGAACATGGCTTGAAATAACTACTTGAAAACAATTTTTTTCCCTGGAAGTCCTATAAAATAAGTACTAAGGGATGAGAAATAAAATATGACCTTTCGTCAAAATTTGTCTAAAATAGTACAGACATTAATTCAGATGACACTAATTAAGACAAAAATGAGAGGTCTTAAAATGTAGCTAAGATACTCCTAATGCATTCTTCTTCTTTAATAAGAACAATATATTTTAAATAGTTAGAAGAGAACTTTCCCAGACACTCAATCTCTCCTTACCCATGACATGAGAAGCCTATAGAAGATATGGTCTCAAAATTTTGGTACAGCAACTTGATAGAAAGAAAAAAGAGATGAGGTATTTCTAAAGCTCACATGTAAGGACAGTATGAGAAGGAAGAACTGTACGTGCTCACATTTTAAGGATTACAAGACAGCCACAAAGTTAGATATTTTTTTTAAGGATTACAAGACAGTCACAATGTTAGAATTTTTCTTCCCAATCTCTCCCAAGGACCATGTCAATCCATAATATTATAGTAAGTGAATTGTTTCAGTTTCCTTTCTGCATTTGATTTTCAGCACTGTTAGAGAAACAGGATAATGGACACGACAGACCTGTAGCACGATGCTGTAAAGCAATTCTTCCATTCCCAAGATACATTAAAAGGATCTGTTAGTTCTTCAGTGAGGCAGTGAAAGCACAATTTGTTTATTAGACTTCAAACTGCCATGACTGATTAACAATTAATACATACAAGAGAAATGAGACAACACAAGCAACTGAACAGAAGAGATGTTTCTGATACCAGTTTGGCATCTCGGTATCTTTCATTTCTAAGAGGTAGTGAGAAATAAGATATTAATCATTTGGAGTGGAGGACATACTACTGAACTCTTTTTAAGCATGCTTAAATTTAAAAGCTATAGAAAAGAGGTTTTACTGTGGTTATTTCCTCAATAGGAATGATTTTTATGGTCGGGATTTATCACTGATAAATGATGCAACTCCTGGTCACATAAGCACATCTGTCAAACTAAGTCAATAATAGCAATGTAACACCAACAGCATTGTATCTTTGCAGAATCCCCAAAATTCTAAACACAGAAGCATCATTATTGCACTGTGTTGTGTTGTACTTTGTAATGTATATTATAATTATTTTACTGTGTTTTTTTATACACAGTGTATTTCAAATGTAACAAAAAATAGAAATTCTTTCAGCATTCTCAGTAAGGGTCAATTTTTGCATATCACCAACCTTTTATAGTCAAGAAGAGCTGAACTCCAGCAGAAAATTATTACACTGGATGGCAGGTAGGGAAAGGAAAAGAGTGGCCATCTGTCTCTTTTTATGTTTGGGTTTTTTTTTTTTTTCCTTTTTTTTTTTTTTTTTGCTTTGGTTTTTTTTTTTTTAAGCACTTACTAATAAAAACAAAGGAAAAAAATTACATTAAAAACGGGAATGTGAAAATAGTTCAAAATCTTCATCTCTGCTTCTGAGGCTCCTCACAAATGTAAATCTGTACCATATCCTTAGACAAGGCTCTGAAACAGTTAAAGACTGACACTAGCTCAGAAGCATCTGATGCTTGGACTCTTAAAAAAAAATTAATCCTACTTAAGACTCCTAAGAGATTGTGCAATGTTACATGGCCAGAAATGTCATGAGTCCTAGACAAACCTCAAAGTACTTAAACTTCATGGAAACTCCTCCCTGAGAGCAAACACGTTCCAAACTGTCTGTCAAGGGAAGATAAAATGTATCAACTGCTTTTCTTGAATGATTTTTACATCTCTCAAACCCTTGCTCTCCTGCAACTGCTTGTAACAGTTCAATTACAGTTCTTAGTTCCACACTGCCAAAATAAAAACTGAAAGATGGAAAATGCAAATAGGCTGCAACAACTATTTCAGCTGTAGGAAATGTAGTTATGCAGGAGAACGCATTGTCTGAAAGTCCATATACTTTTCAAGACTTGACCATGTCTTCAGTTCGAATGCACAAAGATACTTCCATTTAAGAACAGAAATCCAACTATCATGCTGAACTCAAAGCACACCTAAGTTCAAAGTACAGCACCACCTCCACTACTAGAACCATCTAATGTAAACAAGGTGAGACACAACCACAAGTGACTTATCACTCACCTACCAGAACAAATTAATTACTGCTTGACATAAGTATCATTTTTACCTACATAGTCTGGCTCATAATGAGGTCTTTACTATGCAATCGTATTTCAACTAATTGTCATCTTAAGTAAACATGTTTTAATTACTGTCACTTTTTTCATTATTCATTCCCAAGTCTACAATTCCTGTCAGGGTTTAACGGATTGTCATCTCCTGTTACTTTCCTGTGGTAACATATGTCCCCATTTATTTCACCAGCAAACTAATTAAACTACCCAGACTATTCAATGAATTTAGAGTAGTTCTGATGGTGATGGTGTTGCAGTCGTCCATCCTAGCAAGTCTTCAGAGCTTTTATTTGCTTCTTTGAATACTTTCATTGTGCTTTGTAACTGGAAGTAAGGTGCTGTGTGACTCTTGATAAAGTGACATTTGCCACAAGCACCATCACTTTGAAGCATATCCAAGGAATAAAAAGAAAATCAATGTAATTGCCACAAATCAATTTTAAATTTTCATTCAATTACATGATACAGAAGAGCATATTGAGAATAAATTCGCCTAGTGGAGGGAAAAAAAAAAGGGCATTCTGAAAATAAATACCACCTTTTCTCCTATGTAACTCTTAACATCCTTAAAATTAGGCAAATAGCTTTATATACAAGCTGCTTACTTATGTGTTGAGACAGGTTATTTACACTATCACCATTAAAAGTGGTCCACCAAGAACCTGAAGGACAGTTCATTCTGCTACTTCAGGATGGTCCTAAAATGTTTACTACTTATATTACAAATAAGGTATCTCAAATGTTAAAGTAGTTGCCATATTCACACCAAACACTTGCTGAATCTTTTTGATCCAGAAGTCCTTCAGTTCCTGGTAGATGTTTTCCTGCAGCCCTGAAGGGAAAGCAACAACTGGGGAGTGCTGTTCAGTCCTGTGTCAAACATCTAACTAAGCTGTATATAAATCAAGTAATAATTCTGACAAAAGCACCTTCTTAACAAATCTAAAATGCAGGTTAAAAATAAAATGTAAAAGGAAAAATGGCAGGAGCAAGCAAAGAAATAGAAAGGAAGAGATATAGTGGCCTGGATTCTGTCTACTTTCACCCCACTGACTACAGAGTTTGTACATCAGAGATGATGCCACAGACACCCTGCTCTTGGAGCCATTAGTGCTCTTTCAAAGGTAGCCCTCATATGCACAGTGAATCACATTTGACTCATTTCCAAAATCTCTGTTCTGAAGGTAGACAGTGAAACTGCAGTGTCTGTAGAAAATAAATGCACATGCATTATTGGTAGAAATTCTGATCAGCACTATAAAAATCAAAGATTAATTTAATATTTTTAATAACATAAAAACTCGGTGACTTGTTTCTGTAAGCCAAATATACCTCTCATTCCCTTAACCTGACATACAGAGAACTGTCTGCTTGAAAGTCAAGTTTTGAAATTAGCTTCTTTACCTATCAAACACAATCACACTGGGTATGGCTGAAACTTTTATTGCTCTCCTAACAGACACCTGGAGCCAGTGCTGTCATTGCTCCTTTTTGTTAGCAGCGAGGAACTAAAAGAGACGGACAGTCCTTCAGCAAAACGTTGAACAAAAAGCAGACTGAAGCCTTTTACAAGGACATCACCTTTTGCAATGCAAAAAGATTCTTTTTGTTTGACTTTCTAGCATTGTCATATTTAGCAGTTCACCTTCCCTCTTTTCGGGCAATTTTTCCCTGTGCTGAACCTACATTGTGAAGGAGACTAAGATAATCCCCAAAAAGCAGAGAGAGGAATTGAGGTCGGGTTGTGAAGGTGAGGTGAGGGGGGGACTGTGCTGTTCCAGGCATTAATGGTCCTGGAGCAGCTCAGGCAGGAGCTGAAACCCTGCTGTACTTCTGAGAGCACATGAGAGATTCTTCTTCACTTCCAGGGTCACTGGGGCAGTGGCCAATGCTCTCCCTTCACCTCCTGCTCTTCCTGGAACAACCACTGTCCAAGAATTGCTCTGACAGGCCCCTGTGTTAGTACAGGAAGCTAACAAAACATTCTTTGTCCATTTGCCACTGCAGAAACTGGACTGTGCTCACTCAACAAAGGCACACTGTCACCACTTCTAGGCTGGGGGGCAGTTTGATGAGCTGGGGAGTTCATAGTAATTCTGGTCCTGTTTGGATGCCCTTAGCAAAAAAAAAAAAAAAGGGTCAAATCCACTGTGATGGTATTGCAAACTTTTCTGTAGCATCCCAGTAACCCTTAAAAGGGTTCAGTCAAGCCTCTAATAGTTTCTGTGCTGGAGAGCTAACACCATAAATGTCCCAGCACAGGGAGGATCAGAATATCTTGCCACAGTGTCATCACACCATAGCATAACAGAGCAAAATGGCCAACAATATTTTGGAACTGTCCAGAGAAAGACTAATTGATTCCTGACTATAGCCAAATGCTAATCATTTGTGCTTCTCCAAGTGATAAGAAATACTCGCTTTTCTTCATCAGAAAGGAACAGGGGCTGCTGAAGCCATGGTGAATTACTTCTTTCATATCCTTGGAAACATATTATACAGTCTTAATTAAAAGAGATGTCCAAAAGAATAGCAAACCACTCTTAATGGAAAAAGGACACTCTGGTTTTCAATAGTAAGGAAAATAGAATGCATTTGTTTACTTCCCTTGATATTTTATAAGTCAGGAAAGGTCTTCTCTCCACATCTCACCTCCCAAATCTTTGATTCGGTCTATTCTGCAGTATTTCACTTCCAGCAGATATCACTGGCTGTAACAGGCCAGCTTTCTCTTACAACAATTTTATTCCTCCTCTGTATCTATATTTAATAGAAGACATTATTTAGAGAGAAGAAGAAGAAAAAATATCCAAGGCCTCAGGATTCAGAAGGATGGACAGCAAGCCTCCTTCAGTAAGGAAGAGACCAGGAACAGACTGGTGATTGCACATCATACAGTAATTTCACTAAATTGGAAAATTCTAACAAGACCTTTGGGAAGCCTCTGAGGAGAGGAGGCAGAAACAAGGCACAGAGTGGTGCAAATTACACCACTGAATAAGTCACAATGGTGTCATATGAACCACATTCACATCTGGGAGAGAAGGGAAGTAAGAAATAATTCTTGCAGTGCCAATAAACAAAGACAATCTGAAAGATGAAAAGGTGCCAATTAGGAGCAATTACTCAAACAAGACTCAACCCACCTTATATCAAGCACAAGAATATTTCTTTTCACAAAAGTACAAAATTCATGTAGACCCTCATTTGGAAAACTGCATTTAACGGGTTGAGACCCAGTGTCGAATATGGTGCAAAACCTTTTATTTTTAAACCAGCAAAGAATTTTAATATACAGAAAAATCAATTTAAAATAGATTTTATACAATAAATAAATAAGGTAGTAAATAACACCAGTAACAAACATGTAGGAAAACTAAGACTTAATTTTTTTGTACTACTCCTACAACACAGCTCAGGAGTGGAGCACGATTACATTCCTACCCACTGCCTAGGCATTCCAGCAGCAAACACGATGCATCTCTTCACTTAGTGCATGGACAAAAACACCAATGAGAAAAGCTACATACATTCAGGAACAGGGTAAGACAGGCTGTGTGTTGCTCTGAAGCTGTATTGTCTCAAGGACTTCGAGCATATAGTTATTCTACACATATTTGTAATCACATGTGCTAGGTTTAAACTTAGGCGATTCCATTCAAAAACACTGAAATAAAGAAGAATGACAAAACCTCTCTCCTCTGATCATTCCCAGTTCCTCAGCATCACAAATCAGGTCCTGTGTGCAGGCTTTCAGTCATCAGATTTATGCACCAATCTTTTCCCTTACTACAGAGAAACAGCGATAACCTCTCCCTATATTGCCCTCTCCTCAGTCCTTCCATTTCACACAATCTAAAAATGTACTTGTCCCAGACAAACCGGTGAGGAAACTCTTGAAGACAACTCTTTCTAGGAAAATAAGTCTACCAAGCTTATAACTTATTTTTCTAACCTGTTGGAAGACTTAGCACCCTTCACCAAAGCTACTCTTCACCAAAGCAAATCCGCACAGACATATTTTCCAGTATCTTATCAAATATCCATAAAATCTCCTAAGTAACTTTTGGCTTCATTTTTCTGGCTGCAGTTGACTATGTTTCCACTGAAAACCGAATAAAGAACAAACAAAATGAGCCAACTTGGGAGAAACTCACAGTGCAGTAAAAATATAGCTGATCCTCTTAAAGCAAAGACCCAACACGCAGAGTTTTGGGTTTTTAACAAACAAGAAAATGTAACCCACTTGACACTGGGAATATGGTTTCCAGAAATCCATTCCAATTGCTGCAATTAAAAGTGGCACGTGAGCCAAGAACACAGAATTAGTTAGATTATATCTGACACACATGAACAAGCTTAACCATAAAAAACATTAATGATAAATTACCCCTTTACAAAGTCAGGATTGGTGAGGTTAGATAGTTTCTGCTGTGAATGTCCTTTCCTTAAAAAGTGGTCACAGGTGGAATCCTTTGCCTTTTATTTCCATTCCAAATGCTTTGAAGGATGTTGCCAGAAGGAAAAGCACACACATCGTGCTGCTCAAATTTCTCAACACGGAAATTACACACCTTGAATTTTCTGAACAGAGTAGATCCTCCCCCACAATTCACAGGGACTCAATAGTAATGCAGTGCTCCCTTCTCCACCTGAAGCCAATATTTTATCTCAATTGGAAGTGTCCCATCATTATCACTCACCTGACTGTCAGTTATTAACAATTCGCCTACAGCTATTATGTCTCTCTATCATTCCTGAGTCCTCAGTTTCATAATGCATATAGAATAGTACAGCATAGAAATGCAGCCTAATGACATCAAAACTAACTTACTCAAAAGCCAAATTACTAACAATCTGAGAAGGAAAGTTTAATCCTCTAGTCTTTAGACCCACACAAAAGCAGGAACACTGGCCCAAACATGTTTCCCAAAGCTCTACTTGTACAGAAAGTGACAATGTTACATGAAAAAACTGCTATATCAGCATTGCTGGGAAAATTTTCAAACAACAAGTTGTGAAACATTTCTTTAGAATACCATGCAGGACAGGAGAATATCTAGATTTAAAGAGAAATCAAATACATTCATGGAGAACAACTAATCTGTGATTATTGACCATGATGCAACAATTTACAGACTCACAAAAGTCAATAAATCACTGGTGGTTTGAGCTGGAACATTTACTAAGGGGGAAATATCACTGTGTATTGACCCATGTCTCGTAGACTGTCCAACACCAACCACTGGATTCTGACATGTTTCGAGTGCATGTGCACAGATTGAACCACACCACCAACCACTGCAGAAAGTAGAGAAAAATCCTGTGGTTCCAGCAAAGTGTTACACAAACTGAAATGAAAACACAATAATGGAGCACATTAATTTCTGTCCTTAAGTGATTTCTGCTACAACTAAATATAATTAAATATTTTAGCCTAACTCCAAGAAAGATAAGTGTAATTTTCCAAGATTAGGGGATCTTGCACTTGTAGACCCAGCAAAGCCCACCAATATTTCATGCTCCAAATATTTAGTCTGTGTGAACAAAACCTCACAGCTCTTACATAAGGTGTTTGGGACAGAGAGTTCTGCAAACCACAGCCTTCAGAGTGGCCCATTGCATTCTGCTATATTGCCCCAGCATTTGCAGCAGCAAGGTACAACTAAAGGATGTTAAGTAGCATGTGCTGCCAAAAAGCACCACCACTGCTTGTGCTTACTACAAAACAACTGCAAACAGAGAGATTTGTTAATCCCACATCAGAAATGCCCTCCTTCCTTGTGTTCTCAGCAGCTAAGTGTTACTGCAGCAAAGACAAAGCTTGTTTCTTTTTTTTTTCCCCAGACAATTGTCATCAAACAGGGACTTTGTGAAACATATTACAGCTTGTCTCACAGACATCTGGAGCCAGGGCTGCCACAGACTCTCTGCTAGTCAGAAGAAAAGTGAAAAAGACAGACAGCACTTCAAAATAAATCAATTGCATTTATTAGCTCCTTTTGCTGATGTTTTGGGGAAGGAAGGAAGAAAGGGAAGAAAGGAAGAGGTTTTCAGTATTAAAGATCTTATTTTCTTTGCTATTTAAAGCACCTATTAGTTCTACTCAGATCAATGGCATTATGCATTTTCCAATAATTTGTCTGAGATAAAACTAGAGCTATAAAAGCTTCAGAATTTACTAAGGACATCTATTTACATTCTAAGAGCTAAATAAAACCAGAAAGATAAGTAGATCAATTTGGACTCAACATAGTTGGGTAGATAGTTGAATTTCTACACATTGAAACCAAGTATGACCCAAATTTACCTCAAAGAAGTTCAAAAGTCACAACATTTGCTTGCACAGATTTAAGAGTATAATTTGGAAGAGTTCACACACTGCTCCATACTGTCACCTTTGAAGCATTACTGATATTCATGCATTTTAGGAAATGTAATGAAGTAACTGCAACACGCTGGAAAGTGGATTTTTTCCACCTAACATCAAAACCTGAGAGGTTTATAACATCCATAAGGAACGGACCATCAGAGACAACAAATACAAAATCTTCTAATAATTTTTAAAAAATCTTTTTGGATTGGAAGAATGTGTCAGTATGCTCAAGACTTCACACAGACGGCTGGAATACCACATACTGTTTGTCAAACCCAAATGAAGTCCTCTAACCACTCTTTGGATAGCAAAATAAAACTGATAAACTGTCAGAATACTGGAGCTTTCTGAGCTATATGCAATTGCATTGTCTCATTTCTCTTAAAATAATGCTTGTCAGCACAATTAAACACAGAAATAGAACAGCCAATTTGTTAGATTCAGTTTTCCTTTACACTACAATAAACTGGGAAAGATGAAGTGAAATACACTGAGTTAATTCCCAATTTGTACTGATGACAATCAGAATCTGGCTTAAATATGATCATCTGCTATAATACATGAACTATGAATTTCAAAACAAAACAAAGTCTCTTCGTACAGAAGGCGACTGTGAAAACAGATGTCTCTGCTGTAAGAATGTTCAGTTTGATGCTATTATAAGAATTATAAAAACCAAGATCCATGGAAACTTCCTTCCTGTTGGAAAATATAATATGGTTCACTTTACTAAAACAAACAAAGTCTGCCACGTAAAAAAAGGCCAAACAAACCTACGCTACTGTTGCATCACTAACAGTAGTTCCTACATTCCAAATTTCACTCACTCTTCTCATAACCTGAAAAATGTTTTAAAATATTTATGATTCTGCTTGGCTTCAACAGCAAATCACTTGAAAGTGATTTGGCAGATGAGTGGGAGTGGAATGGGAAGGCAAGAAATAAGAATACTGTAAACTCATTTTCTGAGTACAAATAAGCAGAATATGGTGTGGGGAAAATGTCACCGTGGGCATCCTACTAATCCCTGGAAAAGGCTTCATTCAGTTCCATACAACTTTGTAGAAAAGAGGTAGATAACTCCTGATGCTGCAGACATTGAGTTCAAGGCAGTCCCAAAACCCAGTCTGAAAGAAATTCTGCAATGTCAAAGACCATTAGTAACATAAACACACTAAATAGGGAATAGTAAAAGAGAGGAGGCAGCTTCTTGATGCCTCCAAGAGCAGTCAGCACCCTGTGAGTGTGTCCCAAACACAGCCACTTCCAATAGGCTCAGTCACACGGGCTGAGCTCCTTCTGATTTTCCTCTGCGAGCTCTGTGGACTCTCAAGTCTGACTGAAGCACTGCAACTATTAGTTTCCGTACCCAATATTTATTTCAAGAATTCCTCTCCCAAAAGACTTCCCAAAATAAGCTTTTATGTCTTTATCTTGGCTTTGAAGCTGGCGCCTGTCAGATGCACATCAACATACAGACAGAAGAAAATAAGAGCCTTTTGCTCAGCCCCAGTCTAATTGAAAAGGATTCCTTTCCAGAGTCTCAGAAGCATCATTCTAACTCCTCTATATCAGAAACCAGAACACCTGTTGCTAACTAGGTCTGGGGTTTTCACTGCTTCCAACAGCCTGTCAGACATTCAATATAATCAAGGCAATGCAGATGTTTTAGATGGGACCCTACAAATCAGCACACACTCCTCTCCTACCATAAAGGGTGGAGGGCCTGGGACTCAGTTTGCACAATGTATAATGCAGAAACTCCTTTAGAAAAAAATGTTGAATCTTCACAGGCAGATGACTCAAACAGACCAACCTTAGAAACTAAAATTCATTATTTGCAGCAACAGATAGTGGCTGAAAAGAAGAAAGTGTTTTTTTGGCTGATTGATCTCTGCACTTCTATCTATGCATAGATAGAGAGATAACGTCAGCAACTCATAGACTCTTATACATGGTTATATGGGGTTGTAATTGTTGGATGAAAAAACACAGTCAATTTAGCTTTTATATAAATTTGTACTTTTAATTTATACTAATTTATATTTCATTGGTCCTTTGAGTCATTTAATGGTACTGGGCAGCTCTGCACCTCCAAAACAGAGTGGGAATAATGGAACACTCCTAAAATTATTTGAATAATAATTGCAAAGTTTATATGGAAGTGCTTTTGGCATAGAGTTTCTTGTGATTTTTACTGACTCCCTGATAGAACTGGGATAATCAAAAATGTATGTTGCAGAAATCCAGGGGAAACACAAAAGAACTTCAATTTATTTTCCTAGAATCGATAGAGCAAGACATTATCCTTATGTACACTGCAGTGTGCATTTTGGGATCAAAGAATGACAACGTGCTACCACACATCCCTGTCATTTCTACTGTGTCCATCACATACTTCTCAAAAAGATATCAAAGTCAAATTAATGAAAGCCATAATAGAAGTAAGTCTTCTGGAGAAGCTTGCAGAAGTCTGCAAAGCTCTGTCTTTGTCACTAAAAAGAATTTGAAGGTGATATAACAGAGCTATAGCTGCCTCCTGCTTTATGAATAAAAAATACAGCATTAAATATTCTCTTCTATCTGCAAGTTAATTAGCAGCAATGACTGGACAACAAAAACTAGTTTCTGGAGCCTATGTGGCTTCCAGTGATAGACCACACAGCACCATCTAACTGCAAAGAAACCATGTGTTTTCATGTATGAAATGAGGTGAACAGCATCCTCTGACCTCACTTACAAGAGCAATTTCACTATGCCTTCACAGAAAGACAAGAATCACAGTCTGTTATTAAAGCACTCCGAGAACAACAAAACCTTTAAGTGCAAAAAACCTTAAAAGGGAAAGAAAATGGCACTGGTGACTAATCATTTAAGACTTGCTAAAGAGTCAGGGACCTATGAATTACTAAAACCTACTTTACTTAACAAAAGCCTTTGTAGAAAAGATATTGCTGAGGGGAAAAAAACATTGAAACACTTTTCAGACATTTCCAGGAAGTGATTTATCTATTGGAGCAAAGGTTAAGGCTCAGAGGAGTAGACAGGTTAATTCTGAATGCAGGAAAGGAATCGACAGAGCCTGTACTATATATGCTGGCAAAAATAACATCAGGAAGGAGATCCTAAGTTTTGACATCTATTCCTTTTATTTCTTATCCAGAGGAAAGACAAAATGCAAAAATTTAATTTTGTGCTGTCTGAAAGTTAAAGGTGTCTTAGTAGCACAATCAGAGCAAGGCATGGTTATCCAGATGGCTTAAGATGGCAAACAGTTAAGCAGAACCATAATCCTCCCTGAGGTTAAACAGGGCAATGCAGAAGAGATGAACAAGGTCTCAGGAAAGGGAAAAACACATCCAGCAGCTCTACAAATTGTTACTTGCAATAATGGCACAGGTTAATATTACACTTATGAGACTACATGCAATTTCCCAGAGGGTCCTGTAGATCACAGCACTACAAACCAGGATTTTTTAAATTAAATTTGGCAAGTGGTAAGTCCTTAATAGGCTATAATCACTTTTCATACCTTTGAGGATAGGGGAAAAGAAAAGAAAAAAGAAGTATCAAATATCCATGTTTGAGATATGGCTACCCTGGATTATGGCTATTTTGCAAGCATATTAAGGGCTTTCCCAAGGAATTGTACCATATCTTTAAATGCACATAACAGGAATGGGTCCCATTAGAAAAAATTATATTTCCTTAATAAAAACTTATAAAAATATATCTCTCTAATAAAACAGCTAAGCATCACCCAATACTGACAACCTTTTAGAAGACCAAATTACACATCAGATTATTATACACAGCTGATCCTGAATAGCAAGCAGCAAATCACAGGTTCTCTTTCCTCCCAGCTCTGATTCTGGTGCCCTATCACCCCCACTGGGGATGCTTTCTCCCCACCCCCAGCTGGTCCACATTCCTGTCCTGATTTTCTCCAGACTGCCCTCATCTAAAATTTGCAATGTATGTGATCCCCCTTCTCCTCCTAGCACAATTCCTGATTGTATTCAATTTCCCTCCTGCTCTCCCTGTAGCTGTGTGATATCTTCATCTCCCTCATTCTAAATTCCCATGTAGTTATTCTGGGCTTGCTTCTCGCCTCACTTTTTGCTTTATATTACATCAATTCTACAATTCTGACTTCCTGGGTGACACCCTAAATCTCCTAAGCTTAGTGGGAACTGGCTGCTGGGTGCATTGAATCAGAATTCTACTTTTCATGTAAGGAAATGTTGCAGAGGGTTCTCTAATTCCCATGATGGCTTCAGGGACCTGTGATCACAATCTCAGATTTCAAGTCCTATACAAATCAGAACACTATAATCTCTCACACTAACCAAAACGTCCGTGCCAAGCACTGCCAACAGTAGAAAGTGTTGCTGTTTCTCCTTCCAGGAACATTGGTTACATACTCAGAATCATCCATGTGCAATTAACATACTTATCCCTATGCATAATGCTAATTATTGGATACACAAGTCCATGCTGTGCTGAAAACTGAATAGCTGGAAACATTGCTATAAATTTGAGCACCAAGATACATAATGACCAGCACAAGTAAAGTAGATTATAGAAGACCTCTGGAGCAAACCAGCCACAGGTACAACCACTTTTAAACCTCAGAACTGGTTAGAATCACAGACTTGCAATATTCACAACATGACCCAGCCTTACTTTCTGCTTGAATCATTTCTGATTACTCTAGTGAGGGGACTGAAATGAAAGGTTGGGCCACTTTTTCCTTTTGGCCAAAGCTTGCAAAGGGATGTAAAATAAATCAAATAAATCGAGGCAAAGTGATATAAAACCACGAAAACATGGCAACTGTATTCAGACACCACTCACTTGTCATTCACCTGCAGCACAGGCTGGTCAGTGCTCCACCAGGAAGGACACTGAAGCTTCATGTGTGTCCCACATCAAGCAGGAGGCACTGCAAGGGCAGAGGCAGGTAGGACAGAGATGTGTCACACACAGACATGCACACGGACTGCAACCCTGCTCACACATGGTGTGTCAGGACCTGTTAGGACACAGTTTGTTTCTCCCAAAACACACTCAGCAGCACTGGATTCCCCTCCCCTGAGAACATCTGACTGACACAACGTGAGCCCTGTTATCAGCAATCCTGTCAGGCAGCTCCAAACATGGGCTCACACTCCAAGCCCACTTTGGGGGCAGATCACTGGCCAAACCAGGAAGCTCAATGGTCCAGGCAGAAGCTCATACAATGGTCAAAGTGTTGAAGTTGCTACTCACTGACACTTAATTGTAAAGCCTGGATCACTTAAATAAGTAAAATCATTCAACATAAGACATAATAGGAAATTGCAAAGTTCCGATTGCAAAAAGGTCTTGGAAATGACATACTGAAACTATCTTTACCTACCACTTAGACAACAGTGCACTAAAAGGTCCAAATTAAGCAGCACTCTCAGATGTATCTCGTTACATTTTTGAAGGCAAATAGACAAAGACAAAAGTTAACTGCTCATTCAACTTAAGCAAAGAAATGCTTTCAGTGCTAAGAAGAAAATGAGTAACATGTATTCATTAATAGCTTCCACTTGGGGAATTTTGGACTAATTCCTTATGTATTCCTGTTGCAAATGTCACCATTCTTAGATGATCACATGACTGATGGAAGCATGAGGAAAATGCAATGCTGGATCTCACTCCAAAGCATTCTGGGCTCCAACTGGCATCAGGTTCCCTAATCAGATTAGAGTGAGAGGCGGGTCACAGCAGATGCCCTGTCTTGGTTCATTACTCAACACCTGTTAAACTTGATTAACAGCCCCAGCTAATTATCTGTTAAGAGTAACTCATGCTGTAACAGATCCCAGAGGTCTGAGAAGTTGACTTCATTTACATGTTTGTTTGCTCTCACAAGGTCTCAGTCAAGCATCACCAAAAAATGCCTTCCAGAAAACAACCATCAACACCTTTTATCCAGAACACCGGTGGCACCCGTGTATGAAATATTTTATAGTGTCACATGTGTGCCTGCAGGGAAAGCCCTACAACAGGACTTGAAATGCTCAAAATTCACACCTGTCCTGCAATTTAAAACTGTTTCCAAACAATGTGCAATAAACTATAGCCATGTGCACTGAAGCAGCCAAAACAGATGTCATGGCAGTCAAACAAAAAATGTTCTAATTTCAAATTCAGAATTGTGTGCTTGGGCAAACACAATTTCCCTAACATAATCCAAAAGAAGTGATATTTCCAGGTGCTGAATGCAATAGAGATACACAATACAAATTCTGCTGCTTAGCAAGTAGAGTTGACCCTATCATTATTTAGATTAGACTAACAGTTTTCACATCAGTTTTAATACTTCTCTGGCTCTAAAAATAATCTTATATTACACCTTGCTATCAATAGCTCCCACAGTTCATGAACTCAGAGATTCTGGTGTTTATGTTTTCTGGGACACCAATTCATAACAAACACACTGATTTCTGCTAAGAAACCTGCATATCTGTTCACAGGGTGTGCCCCACACATTGTTTGCCATCTCTTAAGCATCCAAGGTGCCATTAGAAGGAGGTGTTTCAGTCTTTGGTGTCCTCAGGGCACAGATTCCTGTGTACACCCACTGCTCTTCCTCACATCTCCAGCCTGTGCAGGTGCAGTTCCACACTAAGATCCTCTGATGTTGTTTCCCAGAGATTGACATCCAAAACTTTTTTATGCTATGATGCAAACGTTTAATGGGAGCATCACAAGTGCATGCAGCTCTTTGCACTCTCCACAAATGTCTGTGCCTGGATTCTTCCAGACTGCAAGGTCATTTTGCACAGATCCAAAATTTAAAAGAAGTATCTAGCCTTACACTTGTAGGTGCCTAATTTCACATGCAAATACAACCTTAATACAACTTTAGTTGTTATTTTTAAAAAACAGGGGGGCACTATGCACTAAAATCACTGAAGTCAGAGCCTAAATACAAGACTAAAAGCATGTTCCAGTGGCATGTTAGACAACTGTACCTCAAATGGAAAGGAGAGGTTTAGAACTACATTATTAGTATCATTTAGGGTTAATGAGCCACACAATCTCTCTTCTGTCTGAAGACAAAACACCATAGGATAGAAGCTCATCTTAATGATAGAACAAATTTCTGTGTCTAAGAAGAAATTTTTCAGCCTATTCATGTGAATTTTAAGACAACACATGCAAATTCTATGAAAAATAAATAAATAAAATTCTACAACACCTGCTATCAAACAGCTTATCCATTTTGTAATTAGATATTTATTCCAGCCAGCCACCACAATTCCTGAGACTGAACATGAAGATGAGGTGTGAATAAAACTAAAAGTTCAGTAATACAGTGCAAAAAATAAGTGAGAAGGGCGTACTAAGTATATCAAGCACATATACTGTAAGTGGACCACAACTAAAGAGCTGAAAAGAGGCTTCTGTCTCAAAATACGTTTTTCTTTTCCCAGCAATATAAGTTGATCTAATGAAAGACTTCACTTCTCGCAACCATTATAATGCTTATGATTATTCTAGTATTTCTTTAGTATCCTAAATGTCATATGCAATCACTTTTATCTGTTCTTACTCCTTTTATGTATTCCATCCCCTTGATACTATTGGAATCAACCCAGCTACAATCAGGACTGTCTGTTCTTTTCTTTGTGCCTCTTTCAGGGCATGAAATAACTGGCTAAAATAGACTGTGAGGAAGGATAAAAGAATAAAAGTGGCTATATTCACAGTTATTTTTGCTTGTGTTAAATAAAAAAAAAATTCTATTTTTCTGAAATTATATCTATTTTATACCAGCTAAACAGATAGATAACAGTTAAAGAAAATTAATTTCTTCTAAAAATTCAAAATCAATTGCTTGCATTAGATTTTTTTCTTCTGGAAGAACTGCATATTCAATGATATAACATAGGAAACAAAATAAATCACACTACTATCAAAAAACTGTAAGTATTTGTATTTCTTCTAGACTTCCTAACAGCAGCTTGTATTAAAGCCATTAATTTTTTTTTATCAGACTATCAATTTATATATTTACCAACAAACTCCTAAATCAATTCTGTCCCTCAGCTACATCAGCACTGTACTTGTTATCATTCTCTTTCCTTACCAGCAACATCTTTACTCCAGCATATTTCTCATTTTCCCTTTCTTGCATCACATCAAGCAGTAGAATTGTGATTTAAAATTGAGATCTTGATATTCTCAAATATTAGCTATCTCAATTATGGAACATTTTCTGTCCCTTCAAAACCTGAACACTTTTTCTCATGCTTGCCGCTTGTAGTTAGAAAAGGGAAGAAATATTTTATAGATTTCCTGTAAATACAGACATTCCACACATTCATTTCACACCTACAGCAAGATTTTTGTGACAGTGCATCGTGCTCTGAGACACGTGTTCCTTTCAGGAACAACGGATCATAGATACATAAAAAGATGCAATTTCAAGGTCTAGAGGCAGTGAAATTATCATGTCATCAGTCTAAATGTCACCTTTTATTCTACCTCCTGCCACCAGGTTCCCATTCAGAATTCCTGCATTAGCCACCCGGACAAAGGTGTCAGCACAGGCCTTGTCTCCCTTCCTTCGTTTCCTCAAAAAAAGTTGCCAGGTATTCAGTCATTACCCCTGATTCAGAGTCATGATAAACTCTTGGAAACACACAAATAGGGAAAGCTCTTCATCATTTTTATACCTCTGTGAGAGAAACGTGAGGCAGCAATTTTATGGACAAAATTCAACTTGAAACCACAGCAGAAACAAGCAAGAATTGGTCATGCCAAAAAAGTCGTCCTGTAATCCTGCAGTTTACCTTTCCACATGAGATGGATATATTCTGAACTTTTGAAAAAGAGAGAAAAAGAAATTCATCTATTCCACTAAATGAAACGGGTTTAAAATTTGCTTTTGATTATGGAGCACAACAAGTTTCTGCACTTGTAGATGTGACACAACAAAGGGAAAAAGGCAAAAAGTAGAATAAAGATGTTGCTTTCAAAGAAAATAAAGACTAATAAGGACCACGCTGATTTAGTTGGAGGACAGAACTGGTAGAAAGAAAAAACCAGTTCATTAGCAAATACATATATTCAAAAATAAAAAAAAACCTCACAAGGATAGTCTGAAAAATAGTTTCATGCTTCCAATTTTTTTAATTTTCCGGAAAAGAATGGTCACCCCCTTTCAAAATTCTGCAAGTCATCATTAATGGAGTATGAGAGCTACTAACTCATTTTGGCAGCAAAAGGAATGCTGGAAGCTGTTCACAGTTCATCTCACAGCAGCTTTGCAATGTGATGGGAACTCTATTGCAACCTATTGACAAGGCTGATTTAGTCTGAAATAGAAGGAAGAAAAAGGGGTAAAAAAATTGAATAAAATGGGCTGCAAGCAATACTAAGGGAGGAAAAAAAAGAATGAAAAAAAAAAGGAAGTTCCTCAAACAAAAATGAACAGTGAGGATGATGACCTGCTGCTTCCCAGCATCAGTGTCAATCCTTGAAAGGACCCAGGTGCCACTGAAACTGCATGTCCTTCACATCACTTTTTCAAAGCACAGATTTCAGAGGGGCCAACAGGAGAGGAATTGCAAGCTATGGAAAATCAAGTATGTTTATTTTACCTGAGTGAAAATCATGTAAATTCCTGGTACAGAAATGACACTTTCAACATGTAAGGAATAAGCCTGGCTATGAATAGGAAGTGGCAAACAAAGGAGTCATCAAAAAACCAAACAAACCCCTGTATCAACACTGAAAACAGTTAAGGAAATAAAAATATTCCACAAGGCAGAAGCACCAGCTAGAAGTAATGTACTGCAGAGGAGGCACAGCATGCCTCTAATATCACTGGAGCACCTAAATGTTACAGAGCAGGATAAAATAAACATACAATTTAATATGTTAGATATATGTTACAGAAAACATAGGGTATTTTCATTTCTGTAGAAGATAGATAAACTACAAGCCATTAAAATCTGTTAGGGAAAATAAATATTTTACTGAATGGATCACAGTTAGAAAAGTCAGACTGAGAGCGATGGTGTCAAAGCTCTCTGGGAAGATAAAAGAAAAACTAGTAACAAAGGTGTGAAAAAAACCTCACCAGAATATGGTTACCCCATTGCCATCATCTACAAAAGATGACCAAAATAATCAGCTAATTCATATAACCCAGCCTGGCCACTTTAAATATTTAGCCCTTTTTTGAAGATTTACCTGCTCATCTTATCAGCATCTTTATTTTGCAGTTGCAATTCCTATTACCAAAGCAGCAAAAGAATAACGAAGATCAAAAAGAGCAAAACATTTTCTTTTGCCCACAGTCATCCACAGGACACAAACCCAAGGAATTTACTCAATGCCTATCCCAACTCGTGTGCCTGGTTTTCATCAATGGTACTTCCACAAAAATGTGATGATGAGAAATGTCACCACTTATCAGTTGCCTTCTGCACGAAGAAGCTGCTTGTGCAGACAGAGGCATTTTTGGTTTATTTGGATTGTTTATTACTCCTGTTGAGGCTCAGGATGCATCAGTTTGCATGTGGCTTCTTGCCAGGCCCACGAGAGACTGACAGGCAAACCACAAACACCTTCTGCTACTCAACACCAAACTTAAAACAGAATATAGCAATGTGTCTAAAAGAATTGAAAGCCCTTTCCTTGTATTTTGATGGATGTTAGGGTAAACTGGTAGGTTAAACAATCCCAGTCTGCAGCCATCAGATGCTGCACAGCTCTGGAGATTATCTCCAGCACATCCAACTTGATCTGGAAAACTTTCTGCTTGTGACCAGCTCTTCTCATCTACAACCATTTTGTCAAATGCCTCAAGGTTAATGGAAGCACAATTATTTATACCTGCTGGGACTCTGGTTACTGATTTTACTAAAAATATATTTCTAAACTGTGCAAATTTATTAAAGAGTTATAATGTATTGTTTTCCACTGCTGAATTCCAAAGCACCCAGAAAACTGTTATTCTTTATTTAATGTACCATGCCCAACATTTGATTTTTTCCCCTTGGTCTTGGTCTTTTTACATTAAACTTTCATTTTATTTTTAGTTTAAAAAACTGCATTTGCAGGGCCATATTTTGTCACTTAAATTTTTATGAAGAATAATGCACATGTGCAACTCAAAAATATCAAAGTAAAGACATTTTAATTTACATGGGTAAGGATGCATGAAGGCAAGTGCCTTTCACAACTTGATAAAGGTAAATTCACTCTTTTGGAAATGCTTTCTAATGATGATAAATGAAGATATAGGGATCATTTTTGAAGCACACTGAGTGACTGCACATCCTCATATATAGAGGTAATTATGTTTTCCTCTGTTTTCTCTGATAGCAACAGATTTTATTATGGTCAATACACAAATTTCACCATTTTGTTTTGCAGGGTTTTTTGTGTGTGTGTTTGGTTGGGGGGGGGTTGTTTGGTTTTTTGGTTGGTTGGGTTTTTTTCAAATGGCTTTTATACAGTCTGGTAAACAGCACTGAAAAAATTGTTAGGCACCACTTCTGATGCCAACTCGGATTTCAGTATTGAAACTCACAGGTCTGAATAACCACGCACAGGGTATGGTCACCAATCTGCCTGCTTGGAAAACAAATAGAAGATTCCCTCTTTTCCATCCCAAAGTACACCAACACCACATAAAATCCAGCAGCTGTATGCAGTCTACTTTACTTCCCACACTGTTACTTATGGCACAGTCCACAGGAGGCTGCTGTGCAGAGCACCACTATGAACAAACAAACCAAAAAACACACTAAAGAACCCCAAACTGGTTTTGATTAAGTTATTCCATTATTTATCTTGTTTTTCCCCATCAGACTGCAAAGAAACAGCACGAGATTTTCTCAGTTCAGAACAACATGGTTAATTCAACCCAACATCAAATATTTATCGTGGGTATCTATAAGAAAGGCAAAGAGAAAATAAGAGTCTGCTTCAAAAAAGTTGAAAGTAGAGGCAGTTCCCTTTTAATGGTACAGCTCATAATGTAAAATGCCCTTCCATGAGCCTGGAAATCCTTGTTCACTTGTCTTCTCTTCCCCTCCCTGGAGACGTATCAGACACTCTGCTGGTGGAGCACTGTCAGTCTCACAGTTCATGCTGCTCTACTGCGTTCACTGAAGCAAGTCTGGTACTCCAGGAATCCTCCACAGAGTAAGAATTTATTCCTTTCCTCTCCTTAAATGATTACTTCAGTATTTCCAGCCAAAGAAAACAGCTCCAGAAGGAACCAAAGGTGCTCAAATAGCTACAGCATTTACCCAAGCAGAATTTGAGCTTAATCATTATTGTACTCAGTCCCAGGAAAGGACTTGAGTTCCTTGTAGAACTATTCCCTGGAATGGTCTGAAATGCAAGAAATACACAAAGCTCCAAACTTATCCTATAGGGATTTTTAAGATTGTACACAATCTTATTAAAGAAAAAGAAGGAAGCAAAACACTGCTTTATATAGATTTATTTACTAGCAATGTTTTTTTCTGCCAATATTGAAGAGCTTGAGAAGCTACAAGAGCTTATAAATATGTATATCCATATACAGAAGAAGAAGAATTAATGAGAAAAACACACGTATTTACATACACTGAGAAGCTCTAACTAAAAAAACGCATAGAAGGAAAACACTACAGCATGTATCTTCTAAAGATATTGACTGTTGTTTTCATGTTAAATCAAGTTTTAGAACTAGGAGACTAATTTCTAACTCACAGCTATTCATTTGTTCAAATGAAAGTAAATTTAACAACTGACCATTTTTAAAAGTAGAGTTTTATGTGTGGCGGTTGAGCGTTCTGGGCACTTAAAACATCCAAACTTAAAAACGTTTCTGACTTCCTTTGCAAATAAAAGAACTCTCAAAATTCCTTATGACAGAGTAATTTTTTCGCTTGTCCTGTTTGAACCTCACAAAGATCTGTCTCTTTGTACAATACAGGCTGACAAGTAGCATCATATGTTACTGTATTTTTATACCAAAAAACCAAAGTTGTTTATATGCAAAACTAGAGCAGCAGATAAAATTTGTGACTGGCAATTTGTAGGAAATAAATGCAGATGCTCTTCTCAAAGACAATCACATCTGCAGAAATAGTAAAAACAACCCCACCTCATTTAAAGTTAAAAAAAGCACATAGAATCACTTAGAAAAATGGACTGGGGGACACAATATGAGCATTCAACTAATTTATCATCTCAATTTGCTCCCAAACTCAGTTACTTCTTCACTATTCCCACCACAGAGAACAGTCGATTGCAAAGAATATTTGATTAATGTTCCATTACTCTTACCAAATAAATACAACACAGACTACAATATCCTAGTTACAATCTAACAAAATGTTCCCTAGATGAGCCCTCTGGCCAGTTGCTTTAAAAATGGGCAACAAGAGTGGAAAAGGGACAGAGGGAAATGTAGAACTTTGAGCTTGACTATCAATTACTTCCATTATTCCCAAAGCTATAAATTTTACATCTCAGCTACATGGTATCATCTTGTAATGTGACCAGGTATTTTTGTGACACTCGAGCTGCAATTTTACATTTATTTTAAATAGTGTCCTGCTTTTTAAAAGCCCAGTATGATTAGTTTCGGGCAGCAATTATGGAATCAGAAAACAAAATCAACATTTTAGATTTTCCATATATCACAATAAGTTGAGTAATAATATGTAAAGCAACGGGGGGCTTGAATTATCATGATCACACTGAACAGACCTTGCATAAAGGAAACCCACTGGGCTTTTAAATGAGCAGCTATGGCTCAAGTATACTACTAGAACTACTCGTCGTTTACAAATGGAAAAAACTTGAGCACGACACTGGTATTTTTCCAGAACCTTCTTCCCTATCAAAATAATGCTGTCAGTTTGCTGAATAGTATTTTTAAAATGTACCATACACACAGACACACACTTGAATTCTTTTGCCTCTTTTCCACGCACACACACACGATCACCAAAGCCTGCAGTGAAGCTCACAAAGGGCTACAGAGGAAGCAGAGGCTCAGCCAGGCAGGTCTGGCTGCCTGCTCTGCCCATCCTGGGTGTTAAATATCACAGTGACTAAAGGAACTCACGAGAGAAAAAAATCCTAAGCAGATCTTTGCTGAAGATTGATTTACTGTCCAACATGCACAATCAAACTAGAATGTGCTTTCTGCAACAAAGAGATTAAAGCCAAGTTTCATTGTTGCATAGACTGTTTTGCAAAATGGACTATTTGTACACATTGATTAATCAAATTATTTTATTCTACGGGTAAATATGATTCACACACCAATTCTAAAGGAGCATGTACAATTACAGTATTACACACCACATTCAGCACAACTGTGCTTACAAAAATCTATCACTTTTTAACAAATTAATGGTTATGACACTAAGCCTAAACTAAAATGTTCAATTCAGTCGTCTTCCTAAAAATACCAATTTCTGGATTTTACACAGTAATAAAATATTTAACTTTACAGTCCTGATACCTCACTTCAAGTGCAGCCATTCTTTATACAGTAGGTCCCTGAATTAATGGATCCAGACCTTTCCAATCTCAACCCCAAAGGAACTGGCACTGCCCTCCAACCCCACTGCAAAAAAAGATTTTAAAAGCATTGGAACATTTGCTTTTCAGTGAAGAGCTGTTATAAGAAATGTGCTGCACCTTTGCATGTGGATCATTATCCAGCTCGATTCTCTTTGAATGCCTAACACCATTGTTTCCACGCAGATGGCATTTAACCAACCTTTGCAGCTATTTTGATCAGCAGGCTTTATGGTGAATAAGTTTCTTTTACCTATTATAAAAGTTTGGTGACCTTTTCCTTGATTACCCTCCTGCACTTTAGGCATGAGCAGTGGGAAGGAGGACCTCTTCGGGCATCTTTGTCAAAAATCCCTCTGCATTTGTGTGTGCAATAAAGTCAGCTGACAAACAGCCATTTCAACAGCCTCAGTCAAATAACTACTGTCAGCACAGAGCCTCCCTGTGTTCAGGTTTGATGCTTCCATAGCCCTTAGTGCTAAATAAAAGGAGCAGCTCTGCTCTTAGTAATCATCCACAGGTTTCTTTCCTCACACATCTCTCATTAGATACCACAACTTGTACATTACCATCACCACATGTTCTTGAGAGTGGAGCAGCTCCTAAATTCTGCTGTCACTAAAAACTGGCCCAAACCAGGGACACAATTAAACCAATTGGTAAAAGTATACCTTGAGGACTGCAGTACTCAAACACAGTTAAGCTTCTTTGTCCTGTTGAGAGCTCAGAGACCAAGAGAATTAGTGGTGGAGAAAGGAAAACAGGAGTTAAGTATGATGACTTAGCAAAGGATTGAGTGAGGAAAGCCCGGTCAGGTAACCAGCTGGTGTGAGAGAAAAGGATGGAGACGATCTAAGTGAACAGCACAGGAGGATAGTGCACTATATAGAAAAGGGCAACAGAAACTAAGCCTGCAGGATGTGGTGCAAAATCATTTACTTCAGGGTTTTTTTTATTGAATATTCCTTAGTATGGTGTGGTGCTGATTTGCAAAACCACTCCTTTTCTTCCCACAGCTGCAAATAAAAGAAGAGATGAACTTTGTATGTTACAAGGCTACATAAAACAGAGCTCTGAAAAATAATGACTTGGACTGCCCAAATTAGCTGATGTTTATGCTCACTGTTTCTCTACCTATGAAGATAAATGAGCATAAAAACCATCATATCATTTCCCAGCAGAGATAGTGTGAGCAGAAGTTCATTACTTTGGTGAAGTTCGTACAGGCAGATGTGATAAGTGTCACAGGAAAGTCTATAAAGCAAATAATACTGCACATAGTCCTAGTACAGTGTATAAAAACTAGGGCCATATACTCAATCATGCAAGGAAGCAAAACTCTCAACAGCTGCTCCCGAAGCTTCCACCACTCTTTCTGCATACTGAAAATGCACGTCTTGAAAAAGAAACAGTTTTGCCAGGTAATTAGAGTTGGCATGTATACACAGGAATGAAAAAAGTGTACAAATTATTTTAATTCTGCTATTTCTTGAATCCTGACTAACTTCGCAATGTCAGTTTTGTTCTAGGTTTTCTATATTTATAGAAATGGAGATGAGACTGAGTTATCATTGAAGGATGGCACTCCTCTCCCCTGCAGTCTTCCCTACTTGTGTTTGGACTTCACACAGAATGACAAGCTGTGTCCGGTAAATTTGTGTTATTTTTCTGGTAATAATAATAGCTTTATTTGCTTTATATAAAAAAACCCCTGTTACTAAAGTGATTTACAGAATGGTAGATATTCTGCATTGACTGCATTGGAACAAGATTCCTGCTGCTGAGATTACAATTAAAGATTTCAGAGTTGACATGGGAGAAAGAAGGACTCTATAATAGAGTTGTCATTTTAGGAAACCAATGATAGGATTGTCATATTTAAATAAAATACTCTCAATTACAGGAACGATTTCTGAGAACAAGGTCTTTGTCTGTTAGATTTTTAAAGTGCTGCCTGTAAGGATATCATGGGAAGTACAAATAATCATGGCAAGAAAGAAAAACAAGTTCAAAACAAGCTCAGACATGCAAAAGAGGATTTCAGCTGGCCCTGAGGGAAGGCAGTTTGGAGATGTGGCCTGTGCTTTTCCAACATGAGCTGTCTGTGGCTGCAGAACTAATAAAGCCAGGGAATGATGATACCTAACAGGCAGCCTGGTGTTCTTGACATGCTTTGCAGGAAGCAACTGCTTTTCAGAGGAGACAGAGAGAGAATGAGAGAAGGAGAAAAGGAGGGAAGGAGGATCTGCCACTGGAACAATTCTATTTTGAACCTTTTGTAAAAACTGTTGTCCTTGGTGTTACTTCAAAGAACAGAAAGAGAAGGACAAGAGGGAGGGTGGAAGGAACTGGAAATGCATAACATGGATTTATTAATGATCTGAAATGCTGTGAGAGGAGAAATTCCAGAAGCACCACATGCAGCATTCAGGTCAAAGTCTAGAGGAAAGGCTTTGGATTTGGATATTCAGTATTAAGTGAAGAAATGAAAATGTGCGCTTTTATCTTTTGGGTTTTTATTTAAACTGCCATGTCTCTTATGAACTTTGTAAACTGGCATGTTCTCTCCAGCCTCCTCCCACCTATAATGCCATGTCCATCCTTTTTAGACCATCACTGCCAGGCAGCTCTTGTACCATCTCAATTGTTTCAGTTCTGTATATTAAAAATTAATGTTTGTGTTTTAAGAATTGCAATAATAACAAGCTGGAAAAAGCTGATGAAATATTACCTCATCAGTATGTTAACCTTCATTAGTAACATGCAACTGAAACCACATGCTTATAACTTCTCTCCTTCCCCACAGCCACACAAAAAGGTTCTTGACACTGCCCAAAACAAGATCTCTTCTCACAGACCATTTCAAGATTTTTACAAAGTGCATTCTTGAAGTAGCTGTATAAGATTATGATGTTTGTCTAACCCCAAAATTCTCTCTCTCCCCCCTTCAATAAATACAGTATCAGCATCCTGAGGAATTTGTATGTTGAAATACATAATTCCTGACAAGTGGCACCTTTGCATACAAATTCATCTTTGATTCTTCTGCCAGTGAGATATGGTTGCTGTTTGTTCAGAACAGACCACCACACACTGCCTGGATACAAGCTGCTGCTTAAGATAAGCTGACTGCAATTTCAGTATACAGTGGTATATTTCTTGCCCTAGAATAACTTGACTTTATAGCAGCTGGATATGTGCCAGTTTCTAATTGTGTGTCTTTGGACTGCTGGCTTTCTTCTAATTATTCTCTTCCTGGGATACTTGGCTCATCTACTCCTCATTTTGTGCTAAATATTCCTTATAAAGTCTTCATAAGCTTTCTTGACTTCTTGTATGTCTAGTATGTTCACTATGAAACAAAGTCTTCGATTATTCCAAGCCTGGCAGTCAAAACCTTTCCAAGCTTTAAAAGCCCGTGCTATGTCATCTTCCTTCTGTAGCCAACAGACATTTCACTGATTTCTTGGCATTTGAAACTTGCCATCCTCTCATCTAACAAGTTGCTAGGACATTTTACAGTACATTTACAAGGAATCTGGAAAGCCTTGTTTGTCCAGCAGTCTCTTGTCCACTTTGATGCTGAGTTCTAGTAAATGAATACATCTTCCTGGCATTTCGATAATAAATTTCCTTCCATAAGCACTGGTTTGTCCCTACCTTTCAAATCTGATTGGGGAAAACAATTTTCTTTTCATTATTGTTTTTACATGTGCAAACCTCCATAAATAGAAAGGCCGGGGAGAAAGGGCATTTACTGTTTATACACATCACTATTAGAGGAACTGTATGCAACTTCTGGATAATTTGCACTCTCATCTTTTTGGGACAGGAACATGTTTTGGTATGTGTTGTAATTAGCTTACAGCACTCCTGATTTCCAGGTTGTGTCCCTAAGAGTTAATGTACAATGAACAGATACTATTATTAAGCCTGAGAAAAGGATCAAGATTTTTTAAAATGTGATGACTCTGTTGGCTTGTGCTAGTTAATAATTTGGCATCACATTCACCCTGTCCACTACACAAACAACAAAACAGACATCCTAAAAGGCCAATTACAGACCAAGCTATGGCTACCTACCAGTGTTCTTGAAGGAACCAAGGCTACCTTGTATTAGATGACTTTTCTTCTTCATGAGAATTGCAACCAGTATTTCATGCATTTTTAAATATAAAAGCTTTCTATAACAATTTTGAACTCTCTCTCTGGTTTCCAAAGTAAGCACACATCTGCTAAAGAAATTAACAATTTTTATTCATCTTTTAAACCCAAACTATTTATTAATTTATATATTAATTTATCCTAAAAATAGCTCCTTATTAAGCTTCATGCATAATAAGGGAGAGTGTCTCAAAAAGGTTACAATTTAATGAGTACATTTTTAAAAACATAGGAGGGAAGGAGGACAATTATTCTCCTTGTATGTGGAGAAATGGAGACACAGAGTCTCAGATTGTGCCTAATTAGCCCTCCTGCTGCTTTTGGCACATCGTGTCATCCATGGAGAAACCAGCCCTGCTTCCAGGATGTCACTGTGGAACCGAAGGGAGATCGGAGTTCTGGGAACTTCTATTCTCTGTGATTACAGTTTTGCCAGTGCCAAAACAGAAAAAGTGAGGCAGGAAGAGGCAAAAATCTTTCCAAGGTCACAGATGGTCACTGAAAGACCAGAGATTTGACCTCATGTCCGGCAAGATTCAGTGCAGCTTTTCATCCAGTTTTACATCTTGATTCAAAGCCTACTGAATTCAATGGTCAAACTCCTGTGAGCAACCAAGATAAAATCTTCTATTAAAAGCCCAAAACCTTGCAGTTACTCATTTCACATGATGAATCTAACTATAAGAAAAGATTGTTGTTAAAATCTTAAGCTTTAAAGACACTACAGAGTAATTCACTACAAGCCTTCTGAATTATTTTTCTAGGAATATGATTACTTTTTAAAACATTTCTGCAAAGTTAAAAAATAACTGAGGAGGGAAAACCCACATATATATTTACAGTTCTCGAGGTATATATTTTTTTAAAATACACCC